>JADRCD010205993.1:0-48966 GCA_019843815.1 Montemys delectorum | reverse complement strand
GAGGGAAGAAAGGAAGGAGGGAAGGAAGGAGGGAGGGAAGGAGGGAGGGAAGGAGGGAGGGAGGGAAGGACGGAGGGAAGGAAGGAAGGAAGAAAGGAGGGAGGGAAGGAGGGAGAGAAGAAAGGAGGGAGGGAAGGAAAAAAGATGTTTTCTTACTAGATACTGGGGTATAGGTCTGTAATCAAAACACTCTAGTGGCTGAGGCAGGAAGACTTCAAGTTTGAGATGAACATGTGCTGCAGTTCTCAAGACTGTGTCTACACACACATACAGGGGGTGGGGAGAGGGAGAGAGGGAGAAAAAGAGAGAGGGAGAGGAGGGAGAGGGAGGAGGTGGCTCAGCCAGTGGAGTACTTGGTCACCAGCTGCGAGTTTAGACAACTTTAGGAACTCTAGGTTCAGTGAGACACCCAACCTCAAAACCAAGATGGAGGAAGTCAGGTGTGGTAGTATGTGCCTTTGATTCCACCACTCAAGGGACAGAGGCAGGCAGCCTGGGCTACATATCCAGTTCCAGGACACCCAAAACTACATGGAGAGACACCATCCTCAAAACACAAACAAAATAAGACAAAGGGAGCTAGAGATATGACATACAAGAGCACTTGCTGGTCTTGCAGAAAACCAGGGTTCAGTTCCCAGCACCCATGTGGTGGCTCTGAACCATCCCTAACTCCAGTCCAAGGAGTTCTACACCCTTTTGGACCTTTTCAGGCACCAGGCACAAACATAGGGCACATATATACCATATATACACACACTCGTACACATAAAATAAGTCTAAAAAATAATAATTTAAGCCAGGCAGTGGTGGTGCATGCCTTTAGTCCCAACACTCTAGAAACAGAGACAGGTGGATCTCAAAGTTTGAGGGTCAGCTTTGTCTACATAGTGAGTTCCAGGACAGCTAGGGCTACACAGAGAAACCTGTTTCAAAACACCCTGAAATAACATAATAATAGTATTTTTATTATTATTATTATTATTATTATTATTATCGTAAAAGATGTATGGCAATAGGGAAAAACATCTAACATCAACCTCTGGCCCATAGGGACACTCACATACACAAAAAGACCAGTCCTTGGCCCCCACATACATGAATACATATAACCTCACTAACCACTGCACAAACATACACAAAAGGCTGGGGAGCTGACTTAGAGGTTAAAGGCACTTGCTCCTACTCCAGAGTTTATGCTTGTAACCCTCACTGGGGAGGCTGAGACAGACAGATCCCTGGCCAGCCTAGCTGACTTAGTGAGCTACAGGTCAATTAAAGACCCCCATCTCCAAAAAAATGAGGTAGATGGTGCCTGAGGAATGACACTCAAAGTTGACTTCTGATCTCCATATGCTCAGGTATGAACATATACACATACAGACAAATCCATACAACACACACACGTGTGCACATGCATGCACACACATGTACACACACACAAACACACACATGCACACTCGATAGGTTTGACAATTTAGATTAGTGGTAGAATACTTGTCTAGCATGTTTAAAGCCCTGCTCTCCATCCCAACACAGAAATAAAGAAAAAAGAAGAGCTGGGTTTGGTGGCTCAATTCAGAGCACTTGAGAGGTGGAGGCAGGAGGACCAGACATTCCAGGTCAATTTTGATTACTTAGTCAGCATGGACTACATGATCCCCTATGTTTGTTGTTTTGATGACACAGGCTACATAGCTTTGGCTGGCTTTGAATTCTTTTTTTTTTTTTTTTTTTTTTTTTGGTTTTTTTCAAGACAGAGTTTCTCTGTGTAGTTCTTCTGGCTGTCCTGGAACTCACTCTGTAGACCAGGCTGGCCTCGAACTCAGAAATCCGAACTCTTAAAAAAAAAAAAAAGATCTGCTATGCTGGGTAGTGGTGGCACATGCCTTTAATCCCAGCACTTGGGAGGCAGAGGCAGGCAGATTTCTGAGTTCGAGTCCAGTCTGGTCTACCGAGTGAGTTCCAGGACAGCCAGAGGTACACTGAGAAACCCTGTCTTGAAAAACAAAAAGAAAACAAAAACAAAAAACAAAAAACAAACAAACAAAAAAACCCCAAAGAAACAAAGAAACAAAAAAGACCTGCTTGCCTCTGCCTCCCTAGTGCTGGGATTAAAGATATGCACCAATAGGCCTACCTTGAAACCCTGTCTTTTTTTAAACATAGCACTATATAGGGGCTGTATGGGGCTGTGTAGATGGCTCAGTAGTTAAGAGCACTGGCTACTCTTCCAGAGGAGCGGAGTTCTATTCCCAACACCCACATGGTGCCTCACAACAATCCCAGGGAATCTGACACACTCTTCTGACAGCCAGGAACATTGCACACACAAGCCCACTCCCCAAATTAAGAACTTAAAACTCTGACACAAGTAAGCCCAAGTGTTAATACTCTGGATGATGATCTTCTGCCAATGACCCATCAAGGTAAATTAGCCTGGACCTAGCTACTGTCAAGAATGCATTATTAGGGGCTGTGCTAGGCAATGACAAATAACATTGACATCACTACAGTGTTCACATATACAGATCACCCCCCCCCCTTCCCTCGATAGGGTTTCTCTGTGTAGCCTTGGCTATACTGGAACTAGCTCTGTAGACCAGGCTGGTCTCGAACTCACAGTGCTCCACCTGTCTCTGCCTCCCGAGTGCTGGGGTTAGAAGCCTGCGTCATCATCACCTTGGCAACTTTGACCTACCCTCCTGTCTAACCCCTTGACTGTTCAGATTACAGGTCCAAACCATCATGCCCAGTTTCTGTGGTGCTGGTGATCCTGAAACTCCAGCTCCAGGGATCTGATGCTCTTTTTTATCCTCCAGGGGCACCCACACATATCCAAACACACACAGGCTCACTCATGTATGTGAGGGTCTCTGTAAACATCAGGATGAGGCAAAAACAAAGTCTGGTTCAACAGAACTCACCAGCCAATGTGGGCTCAAATTTCAAGAGTCTGACACTGGACAGTTTATTTCAGGCACATTTAAGGACAGCACAATTTGGGAAAAGTTTCCTGGTGACAACTCAATCCCACGTGTACAGCAAAGCTTAAGAAGAGGTTAAGAGTGCCTCCGGCTCTTCCAGAAGATCTGAGTTCAGCTCCCAGCAACATTAAGCAGATCACAACCGCCTGTAACTCCAGTTCCAGGGGGACTGGGCACTCTCTTCTGGGCTCAGGAGATACCTGAACACACAGCATACATTCACACAAACACACAAATTGTCATAAGTACTTTTAGACACAAGTTTAAAAGAGTAAAAGTATTCAAAGTGTTTAAAATAAAAATTTAAAACAGGCATGATATTTATGGTTCTATTCCAAGCCCTTGAAAGGTAGAGGCAGGGTGACCAAGAGTTTAAGACTAGCCTGGAATACAGAGCAAACCTGAAACCAATCTGAGATATATGAGACAATCTCAAAACCCCAAAAGCAACACAACAGAGAACCTCACTCCTCAGGAAGATCTTGCTGGCTGCAGTGAAGCCTGCCTGTAATGGCAGCCACTTAGAGACAGAGGTAGGAAGGGGGCTCATGCCCAGGCTGAGCATGTAAGATTGTCTTAGCACAATGGAAGGGAAGGATGGAAACAGAGCTACCCAGTCCAGGATGACCCTGAGTTTGCTCTCTCTCTCTCCTTTTTATTTTGGTTCTTTGAGACAGGGTTTCTTTGTATCACACTGACTGTCCTAGAACTAGTTCTGTAGACTAGGCTAGCTTCCAACTCATAGAGATCTTCTGTCTCTTCCTCCTGAGTGCTGGGATTAAAGGTGCCACCATGAATTTCTGATCCTCTTGCCTTCACCTCTCCAGTGTCAGGATTATAGGCATGCACTACTATGTTTAGTTTATGCCAGGCAGGGGATGAAACCCAGGGCTCTGTGCTTGCTGGGTAAGCATACTATCAACTAAATCACATAACCAAATCCCATAAAGTGGATCATAAATGTTTAAGATTGAGGCAAACTGGACATGGTGGTCTTAGATCTTTAATTTCAGCACTGGGGAGGCAGAGGCAGGTAGAACCCTGTGAGTTGGAGGCCAGCCTAGTCCACAGTGAATTCCAGGCCAGCCAACACTACATAGCAAGACTCAAAACAAAACACACACATACACACACATCAAACAAGTTAGAATCCATGGGGATTGGGAAATGGTTCAAAAGTTTAAAATACTTCCTGTCTTCCAGAAGATTTGAATTTGGTTTCTTGTATTCAAGTCCCTTGACAATTGCTTGTAAAGCCAGTTTGAGAGGACTCCTTTGGCCTCCACTGGCAGGCATGCACGCGCTCGCGCACACACGCACACACATATACACACACAAAACGCACATTAAATCTTTTTAAGAAGATTTAAAAGGCAACATAAGTCTAGACATTAAAGTGGAACTATTTAATATATTAGAGAAATTTTAAAGCACAAATGAGAAGGGAAATAAAACAAAATAAAACAGACATTTAAAGCATTTCAAAATGTCAAATATAGTAATTTAAATAATACTAGCACACCAGTTTTTTTCTTTCTTCTTTTTGCTGTTGTTGTTTCTCTGTTTAACAGCCCTGGCTATCCTGGAATTCACTCTGTAGACCAGGCTGGCCTTGAACTCACAAAGATCCGCCTGCCCAAGTTATGAAATTAAAGGCGTGCGCCACCACTGCCCGGCTTAAGTTTTATTTTAAACAGGCTCATTACAGGTCATCCTAGCACGGGCGAGACTGACTTAGAAATCGATGCATCCAGAGTTATGCCAAGAAGTTCCAGGCTGACCTGGCTACAGGATGCTATCCATTTCAAAATCCCAAATGATGGCCGGGAAGAAGTCTCAGAGGCAACTGCAGTTCTAGTCCCATAACCCGCTTAGTGGAAAGAGAGAACCGACTTCCTCAAGCTGTCCTCTGACATCCACTAGATCACCAACACTTCAACACTTCCCTCCCCCAATAAATAAACTGTAGAAATGTTTTCTTTTCTTTCTTTTTTTTTTTTTTTTAATTTTTCTCTTTTGATACACGTAGACCTGGCAGTCCTTGAACTCACAGAGATCCTCCTGCCTCTGCCTCCTGATTGCTGGAATTAAAGAGGTAAGCCACCAGCCATACAGTATTATCTTAACATACAATTGCCTCTTGTATTAAACGTTCACCTACACTGTACAGACTACAGTGGAGTTCCTCCGCTCCCTGGCCGGAGGCCCCGGTGTTTCCGCCGCGCAGGCAGCGTCGTAGCCAGCCCCACTGCCGCGAGGACCCACAGCCAAGATGGCGGCCCTCGCGGTGCAGAGTCGCTGCCTCTTGCGGCTCTCTGTGGCCCTGGGTCCCGGGTCCTGCAGCTACCGTGCGCCCCCGCCCCCGCGCCGCCGCCCCGGGCCCCACTGGCCAGACCCGGAGAACCTGCTGACCCCGCAATGGCAGCTAACGCCGCGCTATGCGGCCAAGCAGTTCGGGCGGCATGGCGCCATCTCCGGGGTGCCCCCGGCCTCCCTGTGGCCGACTCCAGAGCAGCTGAGCGAGCTAGAGGCCGAGGAGCGAGAATGGTACCCGAGCTTAGCGACCATGCAAGAGTCGCTGCGCTTGCAGCAGGAGGCCGCGGAGGCAAAGCGTCAAGCCAGGTGGGTGTGTTGGGGCATGTACCCATGGGCCCCGAAACCATGAATCCTCCGTCGGAGGCATGCGGAGCCCTTGTGGCTTGGGTTTAAACATTACATGTTAACTCTGCTGCAAAACAGACTTCTAGGCAAATTCTTGTAGTCACTCAACTGCAGTTGTAATGTTTGTTTTTACTTGACCTCTTCCTTTATCAGTAGCCTGCCCTCCTTTTATTCTTCATAACAAGGACTCAATTAACAAGAACTCATTTTGTTGCCCAGGCTGGCCTCGAATCTAGGATCCATCTGTCTTTACCATCCAAATAACTGATATTACAGGCCTGTACCAGTCCCAGCCACAACTATATACATATTTACTGAGTTACTCTGTGCAAGGATATAAGGATCCACACAACAGGGAACAAAACAGACAAAAGATTCAGATAATGACCAAGGACCCTCAGGAAGACCAACACCATTAAAAGTGCATGCTGGAGGACATCAGTTTGCTAGCCCCTTGACGTTTAAGCAAATCCCCATATAACCAGATATTGTTACTTGAAAAATCTCAAGGCATGAGTTCCCAGTAGAGGAAGCAACTGTTGCAAAGGCCCTGAGGTTAAGCCAAGACATGGTTCAGAAGTGGGAATAATGATTCTGAGTTAGAGAACAGCCCAGGCTACCTTTTATCACACAAGTAAGCTGGTCTTGGTGGACCAGACTTTAATCCTAGCCTTCTGGAGACAGGCAGGTTAGATCACTGTGTTTTGAGGCCAGCCAGCCTACTCTATGTAGTGAGACCCTGATTTTAAAAAAAAAAAAAAATCCTATAAGTATGGCCACTGTGGCTGGGTAATAGGAACCGAGAGTAGTGATGGACTCTGAAGTCTGGGGCAGAAGTCAGAAAAGGAGGCACATGTGATTAGATCTGAGGAGGAAATGGAGGCAAACCAGACAGACATTTGGATGATGCCCCTTCTGGTGCAGGGTTCAGGGCTGGTGAAATGTATTGCCGCTATTTAACCTTATCCTCTTCACAATGTTGAAAGGACAAGATGACCCTTTTCACAGATGACACTGAGGCCTGAAGAAGTCAAGTCAGATGTCCAGTCATGATGGCAGTGGAGGACGGAGCTGGTCCCTTTTCTGTCCCGCCCTAGCTGACAAGACTTGTTCTTTCGGTTTTACTATCCCAATCCTATCAGTGTACCTATAAATTCACAGGACTGGAAAAAGCTATTCCTGTGCCTGAATTTGGACCTGGCATACACTGCATGTGAAATCAGAGGATATCCATGACAAGGGCATGAGGGTGGTTTTTTTAAGACAGCTGGGTGAGATTCAGGTTTGCCTGGTCTGCCCGCACTGTCGTTTTCCTCTACAGGGAGCAGCATATCGCAGAGTGCATGGCCAAGATGCCGCAGATGATTGAGAACTGGCGAAAGGAGAAGCGAGAACGTTGGGAGAAAATTCAGGCTGACAAGGAGCGGAGGGCCCGCTTACAGGCTGAGGCCCAGGAACGCCTGGGCTACCACGTGGACCCAAGAAGTGCTCGATTCCAGGAACTATTACAGGACCTAGACAAGCAGCAACGCAAGCGCCTAAAGGAAGAAAGACAGCGACAGAAGAAGGAGGCACGAATTGCTGCTATGGCCTCTGCTGAAGCCCAGGACTCAGCAGTGTCTGGTGAACCCAGCTCCTGAAAGCTCCCTTCCCAATAAAGCCAGTTCTGACAGCCCATATTCTACACATTCTCCCTCAAGTTGTGACTTTCTGGGTCCCCTGGCTCATTCCCCAACACCTGGGGTGGGAGAATCCCTCCACTGGGCTGTGTTCACACCTGGACACTAGACCATGCCATGAACTGGGGCTTTGGGGAGAGAGAAAGGGGAATGGATGGGCAAATAATGAAGGAGCAGATGGCAGTAGAGGAGGAGGCTTCTGTTTACCAACATTAATCTCCAGTAATTAGCCAATTACCAGGGGGGAGTACAGCCAAACAGACTTCGAGATAGAAGGAGCAGCAGCCCTTCTAGGGCTGAGCTGGGGCAGGGGCCCAAGTTTCCAGAGCGAGGAGATGCTGGGACCCCGATCTGTAAGGCTCATAGGCTCCTTCTCCATTTCTCTGCATGCCCACTTCACCTGTGCCCCAGCTAGCTCAGACTCACAAACAGGTGTGAGAAGCTCCAGTAGGCATGAACCATTATTAGGGCTCATTTTTAAAACTTTATTCACTTCAAAACCTTTATCAGAGATGTGGTTCTGTCCTGGGGAAGGGGTGGCCTTGGCCTTCAGAACTGATGTTACCCCTTTTCCAGGCTGGAGGCCAAGGCCAGATTGGGGAGAAGGCCTTGGGTTTCTAACAGACTTGATCCAGATGAAAAGATCTGGGCCACTCCAATGGAGGATAAAAGTTTAGGGCTCCAGCTTCCCCTCATCATGGTGGAGGAAGGAGGGTTGTCCTTGGGGTACTTCAGGGGATGGGAAAACAGGCAGGCGCCCCTCCATCTGGCTGCACGGAGCTGGGACAGAGGCCAAGAGGGGCCCATCTGTCGCCTCATGGTCTTGCCAACAAGTTTGAGCAGGCTGGACTGTTAAGAGGACGGGGACAGCTGTCTGGCCCAGGTCTTCTTGGACTGATTGGGAATGGGGGCCACTTCAGGAGGGTGGGAAGCTGGGCTGGGTGGTTTTGTTTTTTTTTAATGGTTTTTTGATTTTTTTCTTCCTCTTAAATAAACATGAATATATATATGTGTGTTATATATATATACATATATATATATATACTTTTCTCTTATAAACTTCTGTGGAGTGGGATGGGGGCCTTCTAGCCTCCCAGCATCACTCATCATCAAAGTTCTGACTCAGGAGGAAGTTGGCAGCCAAGTTCTCATTTTTTTCACATGCGAAGTAGGCCTGGATCACCAGGCTCTCTGGGAAGCCCAGTGCCTTCAGCTGTGGGAAGATGGGCAGGGATGAGAAGGGGGGAGGTACTGGGCTTCCCACCGTGAATGGCTCTTCAGCCAGGCCTCTTACCCTTTCTATAGCTTCCTTCTCCTGCGGTGTCACCTGGATATAGTTCATCTGTGGGGCCTCCTCACCTATGGCACCAACCTCCCCCTCTACATCAGAGATGTCCGCCAGCTCCCCGGGGGGCTCATTCAACATCTGGATGAACTGCTCCTGGTGACGGCTAATTTGCTGTGAGAAGAAGAAGGGTGATAATTCACAGTCCTTGTCACCTACACCCAGGTCCCATTTTATACTCATTGCTTATACCAAACTGTCAAATACTCGGAAATAAGAGGTACCAAGGTGGGGAGATGGACATAGTGGCAAATGTCTTTAATCCCAGCACTGGGGAGAGGCAGGTGGATCTGAATTTAAGGCCAGCTTGATCTACAGAAGAGTTTCAAGGTAGTCAAAGCTACATGGTAAGACAATGTCTCAATTAAAAAAAAAAAAATTAGCTGGGCAGTGGTGGCGCATGCCTTTAATCTCAGCACTTGGGAGGCAGAGGCAGGTGGATCTCTGAGTTCAAGGCTAGCTTGGTTTACAGAGTAAGTTCCAGGACAGCCAGGGCTACACAGAGAAAACCTGTCTTGAAAAACAAAACAAAACAAAAAAATAAAAAAAAAAAGTGCCAAAACTAGGCATAGTGGTTCATACCTGTAATCCCAGCACTTGGGAGGCTGAAGCAGGAGAATCAAAATGAGTTTTAAGCCAGCCTAACCTACATAGTGAAAGTAAAGGAGGAAAAAAACAAAAACAAAGTTCAAACCAAGTAACTGCAGACGCTAGCTAAGTCCCTGAGACCTTGTGGGAGGGCCTACTGTCCACGGCAGAGCCCTGTGTGGCTAAAACATGCAACCCAAAAAAATATCCTGGGCAAGTCTCAGAAGAGCTCTGTGGCAAGTACAGCACAGAAAAGCTGAACGTTCTCCCTGGCAGTGGCAAGCCACCATGGCCAAAATAGCAGCACAGCTTGGGCACTTGTCATGTCGCAAGAGAACCCAGGCCTCAGCTGCTAAGAGCAGCAGTCCACTAGCGAGGCACTCAATCTGCACAACCTTTATGTTTTCTCTCTTTTTTGAGATGATCTCACTATTGGAAGGAGCTGGCGTCAAGTTCAGTGATCCTCCTGCCTCAGCCTCCTAAGCTTGGACTTACACTTTGCGTGGTGTGCACACCACCACGACCAGCTGCAGTATCTACTAAATACATTCTACTTGGACATCCAGAGGTTCTGATACAGCCCTCTGCTTCTTCAGACAGCTGACAATTTTCTCATTAAAAAGGGTCTTTTCAGCAATCTAGCCTCTAGGTGGATAGTTCATCAGGAACCCTGTGTAGAATTAAGAGGCCCGAGAAGAGGATGCCAGGACACTGGGTAGGAGAAACGGCTGACATTGGGGTAGAAGCAGAGTCCCCAGGAGGCCGTGAGAGGCTGGAGCAATCAGAGCAGAATGGCCTGAAAACTCAGATGAGAGGGTCCCAAGGGATCTATCTGGTGTGGTGACACAGGTTTAGGTCACCACACAGAGGGTCAAGGTGAAGGTCAGATCAGGAAGGTGGCCAGGACTGAGAAGCAGGAAGAGGAGCTGCAGGTAGACCAAGAACTCAGAAGAATGCTGTGGCTGGAGTCCAGGACCCAGACATGGCAGCCTGCTCTGAGCCTCTGATGTCTTCAGTAGGTGGGTGCCAACAGCTTCCACACCTCATGGGGAGTCACATTACATGTAACCTTAGAAGTCATCAGGGAGCAAGGGGCTTGGCCTGTGCTAGTTCTGCTTTCTCAGAGCAAAGTTATGCCCCTGGGTGATCCCCTAAGGAACTGGAAAGGCGTGTGTCTCAGTTCCCTGACCCTGGGCCGCACCTGCAAGAGCTGAGGGTTTTCCTGGCCCAGCTGCTGGAGCAGAGCAGGCAGCAGAGCTGGGTTCTGCTGAATCACTTGACGCATGTTCTGGAACTGAGGCTGGTCCCGCAGGAACTCCAGGGGGTTCTCCCCTGCTAGTGGCAGGAAGAAGTGTGGTCAGACCCCTGCAGGGGCTTCTGAATTCAGACTGTAGATGCCCGTGAGTACACCATCCAACCTGCTCACCTGCTTCTGTGGCCGGCTGCTCGGGTGCCTGGCTTTCCTGGACAGAACCATGTTCAGGCTCAGGGCTTCCTGGAATTCCCTGTCAGGGATCCTGCTTTTTAGTTCTTTCAAACAGACCTACTTCCCCTCTCCCAAGTGAGCAGCCTGACAGGACAGGAAGGTCTCATCCCTGCCCTCCACATTCTCTGTCCAACCTCTTTGGGAAAACTTCAATGGCAACACACAATACACAGCCTATGGGGTAGGTTCCACCTCCGTTGCCTGTTGAGGCACCAAGACCTGGAGGCTCCCAGGAGGAGTGGTGGCCCCCTCACCGTGAGCAAGTACTCCACAGCTCGGTGGGGGTTGTTGTAGCTGGCCCTCAATGCAGCCACAACCCGCTCCCGCTCGTAGCCCATGGACATGATCTCAGCCAGCATCGTCTCATACTCAGAGCCAGTCACTGTGGAGGGAGCAGCAGGGCCGGGGTCACCAGAGGCACAGCAGGGCAGCTCCCAGACCCTCCCAGACCCAGAGAAGGCTGTCAAAGGCTGATGGCTGGGGCTTCCAGTCGCCTCTGCCCTGAGGACCACCCACCCACCTAATGTGGAAGCTGCGTCTTCCTCTCGCCCGCTGCTACCTGAAGAGGGAACAGAGCTGCAAATTCAAGAGAGAGAAATCGGACCCTAGCTTCCGGTGGCCTGCCCTCCCCGCAAGCGCCTGGGACCACACAGTGGGTACTGGAAGGTGCAGGAAGGCAGGGTACAGGAAAAGCTACGGCCCTTTCCTTACCCAGAAATGGATTCTGGAGACGTTGTAGTGGCCGACTCCTCTGATGGGCTCTTGTCCTCTCTGCTGGTAGGTGGAGGATGAGACATGCCTGATGCCAGGACTGGAGGGAAAGGTGTGGAGGGCTCCGGGGCAGCAGTGGGTGAAGCCTCTGGGGGTGCCACAGTACCCTGGCCAGCCTTGGCCTGTGACAACAAGAAAAAGAGATCAGGCAGCAGCATCCCTATCAAGCCTGGACACCCTGCCCCATCATGGTCCCACCCTGCTAATCTCTCCTGGGCATACAAGTTCTTTGCCAGCATCCCAGCTAATCTCCCCACCTTGGTCACCATGACAACCACAAAGTTCTTCTCATCTATATGGTATTCCTTGATGGGAACATCATCACTCAAGATCTTGCCAGCATAGATGAGTTTCTGTCCAGCCACAGGGAAAGCATCTCTACCCTTCTCGGCTTCTATCTTCTCCTTCAGCACCTTCACCTAGAGTAAGGAGTAAAAGTATTAAACACAGAATTTTAATAGTATGGTATGTGTGAGTGTTTATAAACAGCACTAACACACTAAAGCACCCTCAGTGAAGTCCAGGCATAGTTGTGTACACTTTTAATCCCAGCACTTAGGCGAGACAAGTGAACCATTTTGAGTTCCAGGCTAGCCGGGACTATATAGTGAGACCCTGTTTCAAATAGAATAAAATAAAACGACCATCACAACAAACCCTTAGGTTCCCTTCCTCCCTTTTGTTTAGAGAAAAAGCTTTGCTCTCAGTCCTATGAGATTCCTATTCAATCTAGCAAGCTGACAGCAGTCTACTACATGCCAGACACTGAAACTGTTCATCGTGTGTGTGTGTGTGTGTGTGTGTGTGTGTGTGTGTAAAATGGTAGTGGTGGTTTGGGGATAGACCCCTAGGGCCTCGTATATACTCAGTGCTCTACAAGAGCTCCATCCCCAAGCTGTTTTACAACTTGTTTTACAGAGGCCTGTGGAGCAGAACAAAACACAAGTCACTTCTCGTGGCGAAGACACTGATGTGAGAAGAAAAGCAAACTTGTATTTCAGACGGGATGTGGTTGGGAAGGCAAACAGTAATAAGGAAATGGAAAGGCACATCCATCACTGACCTCAAGCATTATCTTTTCTATACTTACTGAGGACATCTTTCTTCCCTCCATTTTTGGAACAGGATTTTATTCTGTACTCCAGGCTGGCCTAGAACTCAAGGTAAGCCCCCTGGTTTGGAGATTATGGACATGACTACCATGCCTAGTCTTCACTGAGGATGTACTAGTGGCCTCATAGTACTGTTTCGAGAAGGTTCAGGGTAGGTGGCCCAAGTCGGCAATATCAGTTACTTGGAGGTTAAGGAAAGAAGGGTCACATGAGCCCAGAAGTTTATGGACACACTGGATTAACAAGACCAGACCCGACCCTCAAAAAGCAAAACCAAACAAAAGTTCATACAGCACGTTTAGGCTGCTGTTACGTGAAATGGAAAAAAAAAATCCTGTCACTGCCATTATTTGCTGTGACCGTGGCAAAGTTCCATAACTCCGTGGTTGTCAAAAGGGGAAAGTCAGGAGTCTCCAAACGACAACACTGTTTTGCAGATTCAGCAAGATGACACTAAAAAGTGCTCAATGACTGGTAAAGAATAAACGGCCAACAAACACGGACCACCAAAACTATTACGATTAAGACCATTTATTATCATTATCATCATCATCATCATCATCATCATCGTCATCACCAGTCGGCACCTCTTGGGCACTGACGGCACCTGAGCAGCTTGCAGGCTGGGAACTCGGAGCCCGCAGCTGACACGGGAGCCGGACCTGAGAACTCCCTGGGACTGGCCGGGGAACAGCGCCCAGGCCGCCGGGGCAGGGCAGGGCCGATCGGGGGGATCCGAGGAGGTCGGGCCGCTGGGGGAGGGCAGGGCCCAGCCGCACTGTCCTCTCCGCCCCTCCCGTTGGATCCCGGCCTCCCTGCCCCCACCCACCCCGGCACCCGGTCGCTCCCGCCCCCGGGCTCCGGCCCGCACCGTCTCGTCAGGTTCCATGCGGATCTTGAAGGTCTGCTGCTGCAACGTTTTAAGTGTGATGGTGACGGCCATGGCCGGGCCGGAGCAATGCGGCAGCCCCGGGATCCTCGTACAACATGCAACTCACGCCGCCGCCATCTTAGCGCCCAGCCGCGCCGCGCGCCAAGCACTTCCGGGGCAAGTGTGCTGCGCCGGCTGATCGTCAGCGCCCGTGACACCCTCCTCTAGAGCATGCGCGGCAACACCTTGTCTTAGACATGCGCACTTTTTAAAACTTTTGCTTGGGCACCAGCATCACGTTGTCTTGGTGACGTCATGCCTGTTAAGTGATGTCATATGCCCACAAAATGGATCCTAAGGACTTTCATTTAAGTTTTTAAAGTGTTTGTTGTAGATTTCTGCTCCTAATTTATTTTCCATACATTCTGACTGTTTCAAGTGACCCAATTCGGATCTGGCCAAATTAAAAGGAATCCAGCAGAGCACTGCCTAGAAGTGAAGTTACCATCAATCTTAATATAGCGCAGGCCAACTATGTGACCCCATTTTCAAGGACCATCTTAATTTTTGGAATAAACTTACACTTCTAGTACATAGTATGACCAACCTGTTCATCATCCAAACATCCCAAACATTTTCAAGGTTCTTTTATATTAAATATGTAATATCCCCCTCCATAAATTTCCCTTGCTTACTTACACCAACCCATAAGGTACCTACTTTTTTCGTTGTCGAAAGGGTATTTTCATGAAGCCTTAGCTCACCCTCACATACCAAAAAAAGAAATGAAAACGTCAGACTCCAGATAGAGCAGCTCATCAAGGGTGATTTAAGGGGCTCTCAGTACACAGAACATGACCATCTCCTTGTGGCACTTGCTTTGCCCAATGTTTCTATCCACACCATTGATCAGGCCAATTACCCAAGGCCTCCCTCCCTTCACTTGAGCCTAGACTCCTTCAGAATTGCAAGGGCCAGGTCACAATTTTCTTCTAACACAGGCTTCCTCTTGCCCATCCTTCAGTCCACTCACTATATAGAGTTTAAACGGCAGCCTTGAGACCCAACAGTGAGTCTCTTCTTTTCCTTGTGATGGGGATGGAACCCAGGACATGCCAGCTAAGTCTCCAACTGAACTACATACCCCAGTCCTGGGATCCATCCCTATCAGCTCTGTCCTACAAACAAGGGCTCTTGGGCAAAGTGGCTCACTATCTCTGAGTTTAGTTCCTCTGACTATAAAATTATATGTCAGCATACAGCCCACTAATGTGAAGTTTCAATTCGCTCAACTATCCTATGTAGTCAGTCCAAGAGATCCATCCCACTTTTAACCAAAAATGGCTAAGATTTTGGGTTCAAATATCTGCCCCAATGGTCACTAGGTTCTAGTCAGTCTGTCAATGAGGTCTGTGCTAGAATCAAAACTTACATGTCTATGATTTTAGGATCAAGACCTGATGGCTACTCTCTCATTTAGTTTGAGACTATAGGATACATTATAAACGTACTCCTGTCATTTCTGTGAGACTCTGCTAACTCCAATAGCTGAAACATAAGCCACTAGCATCTGAAAAAGGCTACTTTTGACTCCCTGATGTACATCCTCCCAGAGAAGGAGACACGATAGGGAAGACACAAAACTTAATTTAATAGAAATTTTGTTTGTAGTTCTTACACTCTCAGTGTGAGCTGTGCTAGAACTGGCTGCCCCACAAGTGGCCCAGTCCTGGGGGCAAGGGAGAAAGGGGATGAGAAGAGCCCCATTCTTCCTCAGTGCTGGGGGGAGGGAAAACACCACCCCCTTTTCTCCTGCCCTCCTCTGAGCTCCAGGAAGGAGAGTAGATGAAATCTCAAGCCTAGGGCTTCTCCTCCACACCCCTGTTCCTAGAGTTGGAGGGTAGTGACCAAGAGATGGAGAAAGGGACAGAAGGAAAAGATGTTGATTCAAAAATGAGAAGCCAAGTGAAGGCTGAAGGAGAATTAAAGACAAACACCAGTAAAAAAAAGGGGGGGAGGGTAATGGGGAAGGCAGGGGAACAAAATCAGAATCCACCCCAGATCTGAACCTGCCTGGAAAAATGAAAAGTTCTTGAGTCTCATAGAGACATTATTGGGAGCAGCCAGCTCTGTGGTGGGGTGTTGAGGCCTCAGTCCAGCCCTGGAGGCAGGTGGTGTGCCCTCTACAGCTCATCCTTCGCTTGGCCAGTAGCATCCTCCTCATCTTCCTCCTTCTCATCCTCTTCATCTTCATCTTCATCTCTGTCATCCTCATCGTCTTTATCCTCAGCCTCCTCCTCCTCTTTACGCTTCTTGTCTTCTTCTTCTTCCTTAAGCCTCTGCTCCTCGTCCTGCTTGTCCTTCATCTGCTTCTCTGCAGCCTGTGAGGACCGACCAACCACATCTTTTAATACCTGGTTGTCACCTGCCTGCCAGTCTTCCCAGATGACCCCAGAGTAAACAAAGCTCTGACCCACCTTGGTGACACCCCACGTCTCATTGCCAAACTCCTCTGCATAGGCCTCATCATTGGTGATGAGGAAGTTGTCAAAGATTGTGCCAGACTTGACCTGGGAAAGAATGGAAAGACAGGTGGTCAGCAGTGACTTCTGGCAGTCCTGGCTCTGGACAGGCCTCTATTCCTCCTTTCCTAGTCTCTGAATGCACCAACAAAATGTGTGGCAGCAGGATGTGGTAAGACATGCCTTAGATCCCAGCACTGAGAAGGCAGAAACCAGACTACTTGTGGAGTTCCAAGCCAATAGGATTATTGTGAGATCATCCAAAATAAAAGGGGGTGGGATGGGGTGGGCAAGTATGTAAGTATGTTGGTGCACTGAGAAGGCAGGCAGGAAGTAAAGAATTTCAGGACAGTCAGTACATACCATACATACACCAAGACCACCCTGCCTGGCTGGGGGGTGGGACGGGCTCAGACACTGGGGACATTACAGTTCAGAACTCACGCCCTAATGATCTGGACGCCTAGCTTCACCTCCCACACTGCTTTCTCTGTGAGACAGGCATTCTGGGAACTCTTTTTTCAACTCATGTCAAGAACTGGCACAGAGTGGGCTGGAGAGATGGCTCAGCGGTTAAGAGCACTGACTGCTCTTCTAGAGGTCCTGAGTTCAATTCCCAGCAACCATATGATGGCTCACAACTATCTGTAATGAGATCTGATGCCCCTCCACTGGTGTGTCTAAAGACAGCTACAGTGTACTCATATAAAATAAATAAATCTTTAAAAAAAAAAAAAAAAGACCAAGGCGGCAGTAGGGCACACCTTTAATCCCAGCACTTGGGAGGCAGAGGCAGGCGGATTTCTGAGTTCGAGGCCAGCCTGGTCTACAGAGTGAGCTCCAGGACAGCCAGGGCTACACAGATATACAGAGAAACTCTGTCTTGAAAAAACAAAAATCAAAACAAAAAACAAAAACAAAACAAAAAACTGGCACAGAAAACATCAACAACAAAAACTCTGTACCAATGTTTTTTTCAAGTGTTATTTTGTTATGTAGCCAGGGTGGGCAGTGAGCAGAGCTGTAACTAGATAATCTGATTTTACAGGGGCACTTTGGCAAAGGACTGAACACATACCAAGTAGCCCTGCAGAAAGTTGCTCAGTGGGGCCAGAGACAGCTCACCAAATAAAGGCACTTGGTTTCAAGCTTTTTTTAATGGCCAGAGTTGATTCCTAGGACTCACATGGTGAAGAGAACCAACTCCTCTAATAAGTTTTCCTCTGGCCTCTGTATACATACATACATAAAAATAAACCAACTTTCTTTTGTGTTAGTAAGAAAAAGGTTAAAAAGAAAAAGAAAAGGAGGTAAGGGAAATGCCTCACTCTGCCTAATGGTAGACCATCTCAGAATTTCAACACCTTGGGGTTGGTGCCTCTGCCTATTCCCCCCCCCCCCCATCAACCAGTATGATCCTGACTACTTGAGGTCTGCCAGGAACCCTTTTCCTATGTCTCACCTGCCAGAGATCTAGGCCCAGTACAGCAAAACTATCATAGGCATAGATATTCGCATCAGGGGAGTATTCAGGGTTGTCGATTTCTGGGTGTATCCATGTACCCTTGTAATCTGGGTTGTCAATTTGCCGTGGTTTCCACTCGCCCTGTAGAAGAGAACCAGATGAACAGAGAGGCGGACAACCCACAGTACAAGCAGCAACCTTGTCTTGAACCCCAAGGCCTATTTTGTTGTCTCTGCAGTGCAACATTAATCACAGCACCCAAGGAAGCATCCTACCAGTGAGCCACACCCCAACACCCAAGCCTACCTTGTATTCAGGGTTTTGAATCACTGGTGGTTCCCACTCTCCGTCCATCTCTTCATCCCAGTCTTCAGGCTTCTTAGCATCAGGGTCAGGGATGTGCTCTGGCTTGTCCCAGTCCTATGAGTACACATGAGGTCAAAGTGGACCCAGGTGTCCTCCACTCTATGACGGAGGTGGAGCTATTGTCCCAACACTAACCTCAGGCTTGGAATCTGTGGGGTCATCAATCTTGGCTCGTTCATCCCAGTCTTCTGGCTTGGCAGCATCAGGATCCTTTATCTTCTTGGGTGGCAGAAAGTCCCAATCATCCTCCAAGGAGCCTGACTCCACCTGGCTGTTGTCAATTTTCACCTCATAGGTGTTGTCTGGCCGCACAATCAGTGTGTATAGGTGTGTGAATTCATCATCCTGAAGAGGGAGGGAAGTGAGTAGTCCCTCCCACCAGGCTGCCTGGACCTCCCATGACAGCCATTTAAATGACTACCCCAGACACACCTTACACCGGATATCCTTGTTGATCAGCACATTCTTGCCCTTGTAGTTAAAGATGACATGAACCTTCTTGGTGCCAGGACCACAGATATCCGGACCTATGTAAGAAGCATATGCAGACTGACGGCAGGCTCTACCCCTTTAGGAAAAGAGGACCTAACCTCATCTATTTATGCGTATGTATATATGTATACCATGCATATACAGGAGCCTACAGAGGTCTGGATGGCCACTGGAGTCATATGATACTGTGAGTGGTAGGAACCATTGTATCTCCAACTCTTATTTTGTTTTTGACAGAGGATACTGCTACATTTAACTGAAGCTGCTTTTAAAGTACTAATCTACTTCAGTGGTCTGAATGCTGGAATTACACATGTGCACTGCCATAGCTATCCAGAAATAAAGACCTGAATTTTTTTGTTTTTGTTTTTGAGACAGGTTCTCTACAAAGTCCTCACTGTTCAGGAACTCAAGAGATACACCTGACTTCAATGCACCCATTAAAGGCAAAGACGACAAACCTGAAAAGATTACTATTCTGGGGCCGGCAAATGGCTCAGTGGCAAATTAGGTGCTTGCCACTAAGCCTGACAACCCAAATTTTATCCTGGAACCCAGATGACAAAAGAGATTTCCAAAGTTGCCCTCTGACCTTCACATTAGTACACCCCCTACATACACGAGTACAAAAAAAAAATATGCACATGCTCAGGAGATTTTTCAGTGATTTTTTTTTAGACCCTGCCGTTAGTTATCATTTCTAAAATTAAGAAACATGTAGAAACTATCATACAAATGAACAATATAGATCTACAACTAATATAGTACACTAACTAATAAAGTAAACCCTTTAGTTGTCTCTTCAGGACAAAAATCGTCATCATTCATCATTTCAAGCTTTCCATGAAATGAAGATCAGCATTCTGGTTATAAAGGGTTTCAGTCTGCACCCACTGTCCAACCGGCAGAGGTCAGCACTGGCTGGGGGCCCCTCACCAAACATGATGTTATATTCTGAGTCTCCATGCATGTCCTTCTGGTCCAAGCCACTCGGAAACAGCTTCACGTAGCCGCCCCCACAGTCGATATTCTGCTCATGCTTCACCGTGAACTGTACCACCAGTGTCTGGCCCTTGTTGCTGAAGGGTTCGAATCTAGCAGACAGTGCGTAAAATCGGGCGTCTTGGCTTGTCTGCAGCCCTGTGATGAAATGGGACTGTCGTCAGGTGGACCCCGAATACCCCAGATCTCGAGGGGCATGGCTGACCTCCCCCTTCCTTCCTCCACCTGTCCTTGGCTCCCGTGTTCCTGGGAAAAGCCCCGACAAGCTGTGTGTGCTGACTACAGCTTCCTCCAGGAAGTTGTCCTCAATCCGAGCACCCACTCCCTTGTACCTTTATCCTTCTCCTGGTCCCCGTAAAATTTGCCAGAACTGAGGACAAATTTGCCAAAATCGGACTTATGTTTGGATTCGACCCAGCGGTTGGTCCAGGCATCTGAAAGGGAAAGACATAGTCAGATCCGATCAGCGGTGCCGTCCGACCCCCGCCCCCATAACCAACGTCTGTCAGGAGCTACAAGCAGGTGGGGGGTGGGGAGGGGGATTCCCATCCCAACCTCAAACTTGACACCTCGATCGGCTTCAGGTCCTTGGACGAACCCTAATTCCGGGCGCGGGAAACCGCTGCGCCTTCCTCGTCCCCCAAGGACGCACAAATGGAACCGCCCGCGGCTTTAGTCCCCCCGGGGCCACAGTGTTGGCCCTCTGAACGGTAATTACATTACACACGACGGAGGCAGACGAGGTCTCGGGGCCCAGCAGTCGCTAAGGCGGCCCGGAGGCGGACCCAGACCTTACCTCCGTCCAAGAACTGCTCTTTGAAATAGACAGCAGGGTCTGCGGCGGCCAGGCCGAGGAGGCCAAGCAGGAGCGGCACCGAAAGGAGCATGGCGGGCCGAGGGGGCGGCGGCACACGGGCCCTTTAAGACGACAGTCAGGCAGCGGCTCTGCGGTATTGACGGACGCGGCCACCGCCGCTCCAATTTATATTCACCTACCTCTCACCCGAACCTAACATGACCGCTGAGCCCGCCCCTCGGCCCCCGTGACTGGTTTAGACCCACAGCTGTCCCTTCTCATTGCGTCCTGGTCGGCTCAGCAAGTTAGGCTGTGGCTCGGAACGCTGGGATCCCAGATGGCCGATTTCTATTGGTCTCACTATGGGCCAATGAGGGTCGACCACGCGTTGTGGGGGACGCCCCCTGGTGGGGTGGGGGCCGCGAGCCCTCGCAGGCGCGGTCACGTGACTGGACCTCTGCCCAACCCCGCCCTTGCTGGTGAGAGTCCCCGGCTCGCCTAGGAGACGTTTAAAGAATCCGCGCGAGCAATACCAGGTGTTAACCGTGCAGGACCTACACGGGTCCTCAGCTTCGGCCTTTTCCCCATCTTCTGTGGTCAGAGGGAAGAAGCAAGGGTTCTCTGCAACTTTCACGCTCCATCTGTCCTGCACTTAGGGAACGCCCATCGATGGCGAGATTTTCCTATTCAGGATAAGGTCAAGGGCCAGCCAGGATCCTGGGGTTTCGCTGCATTCTGGTTCCACAGTTGTTCAGGCCATAGAAAACGTACCAGCTTTCTCCTCTCATCCCGTAGTTCCCTGGCAGCCTGTCAGACCACTGTGTGACATGATACAAGTCATTTCGCCTCTCTGAAGTTTCAGAAGCCTGAAATTTTTAGGCGACCCTGAGCTATCTGACAGAAATGCTTTTAAACCTTTTCGGGCTATCCACGGTTCTGAGAGCAGGTAACGCTGAGGTCTCAAAGGTGTGACTGTAAGCGTGTTTTCTTGGTTGAGAGGTAGAGTTTTTTTGCTGTTGGGTTTTTTTTTTTTTTTCTTTCTCGTAAGCTGGAGAATGAAAGGAGTCACTTCTTGTGGTCTCCCACAAACGACTTAGCTTTTGCAATTAAACGGCTATAAGCAGAAGGCAAGGGTGCCGTTTGAGGAGGAAAAAGGATACAGATGGCTATGGTGATAGTTCGAGGGAGATAAGCAGGACCCTTGGATCTGGAGTCCTCTGACTCAAACCATGTGATTCTGGCCAGCTCCCAGCCTGCTGCTCGAAGGAGGAAGGACAGTACCTGTAAGGGGTGGGGGATGGGAAGTGTTTCCAAACTGAGGTATTGGGAACACTGAAACAGATTATGAACTGCGCAGAAGGAATCCTTACAAAAATGGCGTAGAAACTCAGGCGAGTAATGACACTTGCTGTCAAGAAGTTGGGGTCCACCCCGTTCCCCAGGCAATGTACAGAACTAAGCATTGCTGGTGAAGGTCCCTCTGGAGGACACCCAAGTCCAACGTGATCTTGACAGACCTGTGACTGAAGCTCTCTCCAGTCCTGTGCCACTGACACATGCTTGATGCCTTCTGGTTTGTCCTAGCACTCAAGAAGGTGAATGAAGCAGGGATCAAAAGTTCAATGTAATTCTCAGCTACCTAGTGAGTTTGAGGCCAGCCTGGGCTACATGAGACCCTGCTTCAACACAAATAAGAGACTGGAGAGATTGTTTTGGAGCACTGGCCGCTCTTCTGAATAATCCTGGTTCTATTCCCAGCACACACACGAAGCATCAAAACCACCTGTAACTCGAGTTTCAGAGGGTCTGAAGCCCTCTTGTGTGGGCACCAGATGTGCAAATGGTACAGAGACATGCAGGCAAAACATCTGTACCAATAAAATTTAAAAACTTAAAAGCCTGAATATGGTAATGCACAACTGTAAACCCAGATACTTCAGCAGGATAGCAGGCAGGAACATGAAAATCACACAGGAGCTCTTGACCAGCTAGCTTGCAATCCAGCAGGAAAAAAGGAGAGAGACCCTGTGTCAGATAAGGAAGAAGGTGAGAGCTGATGTCCTCTGACCTCCATACATATGTTGTAATGCAGGCACGACCACACGCATTATACTCACTTTACTTTTTAATTAAGAAAATCAGATATGGTAGTACACCTTTAATCCGAGTGTTGGGAGGGCTGGGGTTCTAGTGGATCTCTGTGAGTTCCAGGTCGGCCTGGTTTACTTAGTGCAGTAGCGGATCAGCCAGAGTTACATAGTAAGACCCTGTCACAAGAGAAAAAAAAAAATCCTTGGGGAAAACCAAAATGTTTGAAGCTGAGGAGAAAGGAGCTTAAATTGATGGAAACTTAAACTGATGAAAACTTCACTGTAGGGTTAGAATTAGGAAGTACTAGAAATGATGTACAAAAGGCTCAAATGATGATGTTTCTGAGAGAGTCTCAGGACTCTGTGATAGAGCCCTTGTCTAGCAAAACATGAGGTTTTGAATTCCATCCCTATGCTGGAAAAAAAAAGTATGAAGTATGGTCCACTTTTAGATTAGTTCCAAATACTGTGTGCATATCTTGACACAGTGTGCTTCTCACAACAAACTGGGTTCTTTTAGACTCATCAGGAAAACTGGGGGAAGGAATACTAAGTAATTTGATATTTAACCAATTTAATAAGCTAAGAGTGACATAAATGGGGCTGGAGAGATGGCTCAGTGGTTAAGAGCATTGGCCACTCTTTCAGAAGACCTGGGTTCAATTCCCACCACCCACACGGCAGCTCACAACTGTCTGTAACTCCAGCTCCAGAGGATCTGACACCCTCACACATGCAGGCAAAACACCAATGCACATAAAAAATTGTCTGTGTTGTTTTTATATTTTTGAGACATGGGTCTTAATAAGTTGCCAGGACTGGCTTTGAGCTCCTGGACTCATGTCTTGCTCTTTCAAGAATTACTCTGGTGCTGGGCAGTGGTGGTACACATCTTTAATCCCAGCACTTGGGAGGCAGACAGATTTCTGAGTTCAAGGCCAGCATGGTCTACAGAGTGAGTTCAGGGACAGCCAGGGCTACACAGAGAAACCCTGACTCGAAAAACAAAACAAACAAAATTACTTTGAAAAGAAATTACTCTGGTTTTGTTTTGTTTATTTTTTCCAAATGTTAAGCTAAATTCTACTATTACCTAGCCATTTTCCCACTTTGAGACAGAGTCTTTGATATATATGTAGACCGGGCTGGCCTAGAACTTACTGAGATCTCCCTGCTTCTGCTGGGATTGAAGATGTGTACCACGAGGGTCAGCTTCTTTTCTTCTTCTTGAATTCTTTTTAAACATTTAGTTATTTTACATATATGAATACCAACATGTATGTATGCATACCACCTGAATGCCTAGTATCCACAAAACCAGAAAAGGGCATCAGATCCCCTGGAACCAGAGTTACCTGTGGTTATGATCCACCGTGTGGGTGCTGAGAACCAAACCTGGGTCCTCTGAAAGACCAACAGGTGCTCTTAACCCATTGATCCATTTTTCCAGCCCCAAGCATGTTTTTTTAAAATGAACCTACATTTTCAAGGCTTTTTTTTCCATTTTACTTAGTTTTGTGTGTGTGTGTGTGTGTGTGTGTGTGTGTGTGTACATCACAAAATGTGTGTGCAGGTCAGAGGGAATTTTGCAAGACTCAGTTCTCTCCACCCATCTTGTGGGTCCATGGGATAGAGTTCAGATAGTCAGTCTTGGCAAGAAGTACCTTTGTCCCAAGCCACAGTAACCCCGATGTTTTGTTCATTCGTTCCTCTCACTGAAGTAGGTTTTGATAACATTTTTGGGCTGAGATTCTCTGCCATAGTCCTTGATTACACAACTGCAAACAACCAAATTTACAGGGTTCCCCCCCCCATCAATTTTACAGAGATTTACCCCTTACCTAGTTTCTTCTTATCAGCTTCAATTAGGTTGATTTTGTGCTCAGCACAATGGGCCTCCATCAGGGTTTGCTGTAAGTATGAAACAATGGGTTTGGCAGGCTTGTGCATAACATAGGCTAGGTAATCATGAATGAGGTGGTTCCCACAGCTCTTAGAGAGCAGTAAGTACCTTCAACCTCTGAGCATATGGCCTGGCTACATAGGATCCAATACCTTTTTCTGATTTCTGAGGGCATCGGATCCCCAGAAACTGGAGTTATGGATCATTGTGGGCCACCATGTGGGTGCTTGGCAGTCAGCCTGGGCCTCTGGAAGAGCATCCAGTGCTCATTCTCTCAGCTATCTCTCTAGATCAGGCTCCCAAGAGCTGTTTATTTATTTATTTTGGTTTTTCAAGACAGGGTTTCTCTGTGTAGCCCTGGCTGTCCTGGATCTCACTCTGTAGACGAGTCTTGGCGTTCCCAGAGATCCACCCTCCTCTACCAAGTGCTGCTACTAAAGGCACGTGCTGCCATATCATGTGATTTCTTTCTCTTTTTTTTTTCTTTTTCTTTTCTTTTTTGTTTTTTTGTTTGTTTGTTTGTTTTGTTTTGTTTTTCGAAACAGGGTTTCTCCGTATAGCCCTGGTTGTCCTGGAACTCACTCTGTAGACCAGGCTGGCCTTGAACTCAGAAATCTGCCTGCCTCTGCCTCCCAAGTGCTGGGATTAAAGGCGTATGCCACCACTGCCTGGCATGTGATTTATTTCTGTGTATGTTTATGTATGTGTGTGTGTGTGTGTGTGTGTCTGTCTGTCTGTCTGTCTGTCCATGTGAGGATATGTGCACATGAATGCAGGTGCCTGCCAAAGCAAGAGGCACTGGGTCCCTGGAGCTGGAGACAGGAAGTTATGAGCATCTCAATATGGATGCTACAATCTGAACTTGAGTTTTCTCGAAGATTAACAAGCTCTCTCCCTGCCTTCTCTGTTTTGTTTATATGTATGTGTATATTATATACAAGTAATATAGTATATAATATACACATTAAATATCATATAATGTAAGAGTTTTGCTTGCATGTATGCAAATCACTTGCATGCAGTGGCAGCAGATGACAAGAGGGCATCAAATCTTCTGGAACTGGAGTTACAGTTGTTAGCCACCATGTGGGTGCTGGGAAACGAACCTAAGTCCTTTGCAAAAGCAACAAGCACTCTTAACTGCTATGCCATTGCTCTAGCTTTAGAAAACAACAGCTTTTAACATTTTCCTATCATTCTCCATGACAGCAAACTAGTGTACCTCTGGTTGTATTGTGTTAGAAGTCTTGATTTTTAAAATTGTTCTTTGGGCTAGATGGTGGTGGTATAGGACTTTAACACTGGCACTTGTGAGGCAAAAGGAGGCAGTTCTCTGTGAATTCAAGGCCAACCTAGTCTACAAAGCAAGTTCTAGGACAGCTAGGGCTATACAGAGAAACCCTGTCTTGAAAAACAAAATAAAATAAAATAAAATAAAATAAAAAACAAATTGGCCAGGCAGTGGTGGCACATGCCTTTAATCCCAATGCTTGGGGGGCAGAGGGATAGGACATAAACCAGGACATACCACACACAAACACACATGCATATTGAGAGAACATGCCAAAAAAAAAAAAGCAAAACCAACAAAGAGGCTGCCATGATAGCATAGCCAACATGGCCAAGAGCTGCGGGAGACACCTTGAACTCACTGCATTTGATTCTGAATAAATTTGGTCACTGAATATTCAGAAACCTTTTACTATTACCAGTTATCTTTTAACCCCCACATTCAAGTCATAGGATCACATATGGGTGAGATCTAAGGTTTGTTTTGTTTGGAGGTTTGGTTGGTTGGTTGGTTGGGTTTTGATTTCTTGAGACAGGGTTTCTCTGTGTAGCACTGGCTATCCTGGAATTTGCTCTGTAGACCAGGCCGGACTTGAACTTGGAGATCTGTCTGTCTCTTGTCATGTGAGTGCTGGGATTAAAGGTGTGCGCCTCACTCTTCTCACGACCTCACCCCACTCCCAGCCTCCAGCTATGACTCACAGATTGTAAGAAGCATCAATGTGATATTATTGCATTGATCTCCTGAGAGCACAAAGAAGCAGGAGGGTTTATAATTCTTCTGGTTGTATCCATCAACTCCCTGTAGGTTGAAATTTCTTGCCTCTGAGCCTCATTTTTTTTTTCTCTTGTGAAGTAGAAGAGAAGATTTATATAGTATCTACATTATGAATTTTAGGTAGAGCTTAAAAAACCTGAAGTACTCCATGCAGGTCAGCAGGCTTTGCAACTGCCTTAAGTGAATCTCTCTTCCCTAAACATGTATGATCCCTACTCAGATTCCTTTTGAATATGTAAAAGAAGTTAACATCTGCAGGATGAGGCACTGGAAAGATGGCTCAGCTCTGAAGAGCACTTGTTAAGTGTTAAATATTAAGCTGTTAAGTCCTCTTGCATAGGACCATGGTTCAATTCCCAGAATCTACATGGTGGTTCATAAACATCCATAGCTTCAGTTCCATGTGATCTGATGGCCATCTTCTGACCTCCGAGGCCATCATGTATACATGCAGTGCATAGACACATATACAGACAAAAAAACCTCACACATAAACATAAAGTGAATAAATCAACAGAATGGTCATTCCTGAAGCTCACCACCCAGTGCCTTCTATCTGGGTAAGGGAGGATTCTTGAAAGGATGGCAGCCATCTGAGCCTGGTAGTGGTGGCTGCATGAAAATTAGCTGGGAGAAACCGATAGAATTAATTTCAGTCAGGCCTTAAAGTGTTTGTCTGCAATTCTAGCACTTGGGAGTAGTAGGCAGGAGATGAGGTCAAGGCTAGCCTCTGCTAAAGAAAGCCTGTCTCAAGATAGAAAACAAAAAGCCGGGCAGTGGTGGCGCATGCCTTTAATCCCAGCACCTGGGAGGCAGAGGCAGGAGGATTTCTGAGTTCGAGGCCAGTCTGGTCTACAGAGTGAGTTCCAAGACAGCCAGGGCTACACAGAGAAACCCTGCCTGGAAAAACCAAAAAAGATATAAAACAAAAAACCCCAAATTACTTTTGCCCTTCAAGTCATCAAGTTTACCTCACTAGTTAACTAAAGGCCACTGGGGTCAAACTACATGCCGCATCCTGAATCCCTTAGGTATATTTGCGGCTCAATTGCCACACTTAAGATGGCGACGGCCAGCTTCCAAGTCGCCCTGTGCGCCACATAAAAAATGGCGACGCACGCTCATCGCGACTTCCGGTTCCGGTTCCGGTTCCCGTCCCCTCGTCGTCCGGCGACCTGCACACTCCAAGCACGCTGGGGCTAGCCATGGCGGATAATCCCGTTCTGGAGCTGTTGCTGCGGCGGCTGGAGGCGGCTGACGGCGGCCTGGACAGCGCGGAGTTGGCTACGCAGCTGGGCGTGGAGCACCAGGCGGTGGTGGGCGCAGTGAAGAGCCTTCAAGCTCTGGGTGAGGTGAGTCCGGCGCGTGCTGCTGCCCGGCCTCGCCTTTGGACCTGAGCCCAATATTGCTGGAGAGGGAACAAGACGTATAGGTGCACCGTGGGGTGCGCTGGTGGGAAGGGTGGAAGAGTTTACGTTACCTCAAGCGACTAATTAAGGCGAAAACAAGGCACAGGTAGGGGTGTGACAAGACGAGTCGTTTCCCGGAAAGGGGTTGCAATCTAATGGGGAGCCACAAATGACCAGAGTGATGTGAAGGCTCAGAGAACCAGCTGTGACAGTTGACTTCGGGTTGAGAGAGAGGGAGGGAGGGATGGAGGGAGGGAGCGAGCGAGCCGGGATCCGGTGGAGATGGAAACTGAATCGAGTCCAATGGAGGAAAACGATGGCATCCAAGACATCCATGGCAGGGATTATAGGCCGCAGAGACCATCAGGGCAGAATTACATGGTGCTGTAGGGTTCCTGTTTTCCCTTTCATCTCCATATTAGGGCCTCCTTTGTGCTAGGCAAAAGCTGCACCCCTGAAATATAGTTGTCCTGGAAATTGCTACCTGGAGCAGGCTGGCCTCCAGTTTACAAAGATCTACGTACCTTCAGAGAGCTGGGATAAAAAGCTCGTGCCACTAATACCCACCCGCCTTAGAATTGTTTGTTTTTTATGTATATATGTGTGCCCACCTGCGTTTATGTGTACTAGGAGCTAGAGGAGACCAGAAGAGGTGGGAACGTAAGTTATAGATGGTTGTGAGCCTCCATGTAGGTTCTGGGACTTGAACCCAGTTCCTCTGCAGGACTTATTGCTCTTCAACCACTGAAGCACCTCTCCACCACACTTTTGTACTTTTCTTTTTTAAATTTTTTGTAGGTTTTTACTGTTTTTGTTTTGTTTTTCAGACAGGGTCTCTTTACCTAGCCCCGGGTATTCTGTAACCCACTATGCAGGCCAGTCTAGCCGCAAACTCACAGAGAGCCACTTGCCTCTGCCTCCTGAACGCTGGGATACTTTTTAACTTTGAAACAGGCTCTCACTGTCCAGTCTGGCCTTGAACTTGCTGTGTATGAGTTCATGAACTTTCCTTACCTCAGGTTCCCAACAGCTAAGATTACAGGCTTTTACCATCATGCACAGCTTGCTTCGTGTGTCTTTATCTCACGAGAATAATGGAGAACTATACCAGGATTTGTAGCCAGCCAGATTGTATTCTCCGTATTAGTTTTCAGAAGGAATGCCAGGCTACACTGAGAGCTGGGGTGGGGACCTGAGGACTGTAGCTGGCACATCCCCAAACTGGAGGGCATAGTGTCTGGTATGGGGAGGCTGGCCACCCAAGGTTCAGGGTAAGGAAGAGGAGCAGAGAGGAAGCCCACCCTTCCAGCATCGGCACATGGACTGACTGTGAAGAAATGAAAGATGATGAGGAAGCAAGCGCTACGAGCCAGGGTCGGGTTAGTCATTCCTTGAGCACACGCTCTGTACTCAGGATCAGCTCTGTTCTGCAGTCCTGGCCATGATCTTAGGATGCCGACATTGTTTTTAGGTCTTGCACGTAAGTCAGCTGGTGCTCAGTGTAGTGACCCGTAAAGTGTCACTAGTTGTGCACACTACAGCCCTCAGTGTTGAGGACAGATGGAGAATATGGTACGGGGCCAGGGGTACGCTCGTGACTTTCTTGATTTTTATTTTTCAACTAATTATTTAATCTAAGCTTATTCTTTTCCTCCCCTGATCTTTGCCATTAAGCCTTTAAATTCTAAACAAGTTAATGCATCTGTTTAGGAGTTAGAGTTGGGTGTGCTTTGGTATATTGTAGAAAGGCCATTTGTTCAAGCTTTTCTGTAAAATATAAAGGAAAGTGCTCTTAGCAGCCTGTGTATAAATGATGAAATACATGTGCAGTCAAGATACAGGATTAGGGGGAAATGGCTCAGTCAGAAAGAGCACTTGGCATAAGACCTGAAGTCAGATGAGGTCCATGCACTCATGTAAAGGCATGGCCTCTCGAGGCCATTCACCTGGAGTTGTTGTGGAGACAGAAAGATTGTTAGGATGTGCTTTGTGCCAGTGCAGATGAAAAATGGTGAGTTCTAGGTTTTCTGAGAGACTCTCTCAAGAGAACAAACAGGGTGATAGAGTTTGAGTGGCTCCCTCTGGCCACCAAGCATATGCACCTATTCATACACATGTGCTTATGCACTGCACACACAAGAAAGAGAAGAGGGGAACACAAAGACTCGAGATGTGTTTCAGTGACACAGTGCTAGCATGCCCAGTGGCTAATTCCTAACGCTTAAAAAAAGAATTCATCAGCCGGGCAGTGGTGGCTCACGCCTTGCCTTTAATCCCAGCGCTTGGGAGGCAGAGGCAGGCGCATTTCTGAGTTTGAGGCCAGCCTGGTCTACAGAGTGAGTTCCAGGACAGCCAAGGCTACAGAGAGAAACCTAGTCTCCAAAACCAAAAAAAAAACCCTAAAGTTTGTCTATGGTGCTGGAAATACGGCTCAGTGATCAAGAACACTGGCTGCTCTTCCAGAGCACCTGGGTCTGGGTCCTAGCACCCACCTTTAATCACAGCTCTAAGGGGTCTGAGCTGTGATTGAAGGGGGCTTTGAGTTACTTGTGTGGCCTCTCCAGGCACCTCCGTGTAGGTGGTGTCCATAAACTCATGCAGGCACACACACACGTACATGTAAATTTAAAAAATGAAAAAATCTGAAAAAAAGAAAAGAATTGTTTCAGATAAGAACATTAGTATGCAGTTGATAGTCCCAAAACATGAAAACGAGGCAGGAAGCTTACAGAGGTCCAGGGGTTTGAATCCCTCTTGGGATATATAGCAAAGCAAGGTCTTGAATGAAAACTGAGATAACATGTCCTCTCTCCCTCTGCCTTTCCCTCTCTCTCCCTCTCTCTCACTCACTTTCTCCCTCTTCCAGCCTGTCCTCTCTTCCCCCACCTTATGAAAAGTAGTAGAGTTGAGATGTAACACAGCTTTGTGACTGCCCTCTGAATTTAATTTATTTTTTAGATAGGGTCTCATTTTGTACCCCTGACTAGCCTGGTACTTGATAAGTGTACCTGGCTGGTTTTGAACTCATAGAGATCCACCTGCTTCTGCCTCCCTACTACTGAGATTAAAGGTGTTGATTTATTTTATTGTGTGTGTGTGGCGTGCACACACATGAGTGCGAATGCTCCAGGAAGCTGGAGAAGTTAGACCCCTCGAATTGGAGTTAGCAAAGTTAGCAGTGGCTGTGGGCCACCCTGTGTGGTACAAGAGCAGTGCATGTCTTGACTTCTGAGGCTGTCTGTGAATCTCTGGCCCAATGCTGTAGGGTGGCGGTGTTTTGAACACCACATACCCGTGTGCCATTCATTTCCCTGCAGGTCATTGAGGCTGAGCTTCGTTCTACCAAGTGCTGGGAGCTGACTACTGAGGGTGAGGAGATTGCCCGGGAGGGCAGCCATGAGGCCCGTGTGTTTAGAAGCATCCCTCTCGAGGGCCTGGTGCAAAGTGAGCTCATGGTAGGGCCCAGGGCTGGGGTCCAGGGAGGGAATGGGCTGCAAGTGGCCCTGGAATACAGCACTCATCACAATCCCACTTCCCTAGCGACTGCCCAGCGGCAAGGTGGGCTTCAGCAAGGCCATGTCCAACAAGTGGATCCGAGTGGACAAGAGTGCCGCTGATGGGCCCCGGGTGTTCAGAGTGGTGAGTCCTACAGGGAAATGGCCAGGCAAGCTGGAGGCGAGGGTCAGTGGGGCAGACTTGAGCCCTCATTCGCTTGTCCTGTGGCAGGTGGACAGTATAGAGGATGAAGTGCAGAAGCGGTTGCAGCTGGTCCAGGCAGGCCAGGCTGAGAAGCTGGCTGAAAAGGAAAGGAATGAGCTCCGGAAGAGGAAACTGCTGACTGAAGTGTGAGTGGCTGCCACAGCTAGGCCCTTTCACCTGTGTGGGGCTCTGAGCCCATACCCAGGCGCCGCCGTGTTCAGTCTTCACCAGAGCCCTGTTTGTTACACAGGATTGTTCACTGTGGTGGTTTGTTTGATTTCTTGGTTTGAGACGGGGTTTTCCTATGTAGTCCTGGTTAGCCTACTGCTCAATATGTAGTTCAGGCCATCCTCAAATTTGCAGAGCTCTTCTGCCTCTGCCTTCCTAGTGCTGGAGTGTGTGTGCTGGGCTCAGGCAGTCTTTCTGCCTTTGCTCTTGCTGGACCTGCTGCTGAGAACTGGCTTTCTGTAAACCAGGCAGTCAGCCAATGAAATTCCTGCTCATATGTCACTCAGGTGAGGCCATACTGAGGCAGACTAAATGCAGCTGAGATGAGAGATTGTGAGTTCCAGGCCAGCCTGGACTCCAGAGTGAAGCCTTTTTCATAAAACCATTTAAGACCTGGGGATGTAGGGAAGAAATCTGTTTTTTTGTTTGTTTGTTTGTTTTGTTTTTTGTTTTTTTGAGACATGGTTTCTCTGTGTATCCCTGGCTGTCCTGGAACTCACTCTGTAGACCAGGCTGGCCTCGAACTCAGAAATCTGCCTGCCTCTGCCTCCCAAGTGCTGGGATTAAAGGCGTGTGCCACCGCTGCCCGGCTTTTGTTTTTTATTTTGTTTTTGTTTTTTGTTTTTTTGTTTTGGTTTGGTTTTTTGGATGTAGAGAAGTCTAGGCTCTGCAACTTGTTAGCTATGTAAACTTGGCCAAGGCACTTGGCCTTTCCCAGCTAAGCTTCTTTACTTATAAAATACCTTCTCAGGCTGGAGAGATGGATCAGCCGTTGTTACAGGATAAGCTCACAGATCTTCACCCAAAACAAACTCTCAATGCTTTGCTGATATCATGTCCTTCTACTTGAATGGACTTCGGTACAAATATTCTCACTGTTTATAGAACAAATAACCATAGGGACAGGTAGAAGGGTAGTGGCCTGATAAGAAAGTTTCAAATGGCTATCAAGAAGACAATAAATAATGCAGAATGAACGAGGAAAGATCCGGAGTTCAAGGCCAGCCTGGGGTATATAAAACACCTAAAAAAAAAAAAAGCCAGGCAATGATGGCACATGCCTTTAATCCCAGCACTTGGGAGGCAGAAGCAGGCGGATTTCAGAGTTCGAGGCCAGCCTGGTCTACAGAGTGAGTCCCAGGACAGCTAGGGCTATACAGAGAAGCCCTGTCTGGAAAAACCAAAAAAAAAAAAAAGACAAAAACTGAAGACCAGAAAAAAGCTCAGTGGCTAAAGGTTAATTGTTAAAGCTCTTGCCGCTCTAAACCACTGTGTTAGGTTCCTGGTGCCCATGTTGGACAGCTCGAAACTGTCTGCCACTTTGGCTCTAAGGCCTGTGTTGGGAACAGCTCCAGGGGATCTGATAAAGTCTTCTGGCCCTCAGACGCATACAGGTGTTATCCATTCACACAAACATACAACATGTACAATACACATAAATAAAAACAAAGCTGGTGGTGTAGCTCAGTTCCGTAAGATACTTGCCTGGTGTGCCCAATGCCTGGGCTTGATCTCTACCACCAGAGAGAGAAAAAGCACTGGATGTGGTCATTTATCCTTAAATTCCAGCACAGGAAGCAGCAGAGACAGATGGATCTGTGAGTTTAAGGCTAGTCTGGTCTATAAAGGAGTTGCAAATCAGCCAGACCTCCATGGTGAACCTCTGTCAAAAAATAAGTAAATACAGATAAAGACACTTTGTGATTTAATGCCTAAAGCCTCCAATATCAGCCTTTATTTTGTAACCTGATCCTCTTTAGAGAAAACCAGAAACAAAGTAAGACAGGTTCTGAGATGTAGCTTAGTTGGTTACTATACACTAAGTCCTGAGTTTGATTCTTAGCACTACATAATCCTGGTGTGACATAGGCCTGTAATTCCAGCATATAGAAGGGCAGAAGCAGGAGAATCAGTTCAAGGTCATGCTTGACTCTATTGCAAATTCATGGTCAGTGTGGGATAGGTGAAATCTTTTAAAACATCAACAACAAGCTAAAAATTAGAGTGACTTCATAGTTGGTTCTGGGTTTAGCATCCGGTGGCTCTCAAGATTACAGCAGCATCCCTTCTCTTCCTCTGTTCACAGGGTCCTGAAAACCTACTGGGTGAGCAAAGGCAGGGGCTTCAGCACAAGTGTGTCTAAGCAGGAGGCAGAGCTGAGCCCAGAGATGATCTCCAGGTAGGGTGAGGAGAGGGGAGAGGCTGTCGGGAAGGGCTGGGCAGCTCTCCTCATGTCTTTGCACCCTAAATCTCCCCACAGTGGCTCCTGGAGGGACCGACCCTTCAAACCCTATAACTTCTCTGCCCGTGGTGTGCTCCCAGATAGTGGCCATCTGCACCCCTTGCTCAAGGTCCGCTCCCAGTTCCGACAAATCTTCTTGGAGATGGGGTGAGCACAGAGCCTAGGGTGGGGTTTGGAAGCTACTGGACCCAGGCCGGCAGGGCAGTCAGTCATGTCTCCTGCAGGTTCACTGAGATGCCTACGGACAATTTCATTGAGAGCTCTTTCTGGAACTTTGATGCCCTCTTCCAGCCTCAGCAGCACCCAGCGCGTGACCAGCATGATACTTTCTTCCTGCGAGGTGGGTGGCCTGGGAGCCTGGCCAGCATGGTAGCACAAGTCTCAAGTCTGGATAAAGCTTTAGGGAAGGGATCTCGCATTTCATAAAATGAGGTCTGGCCTCACTGTGGCCAGCAACAGCTGATCCCATCCTCCACTGTGATCTCTCTCCATTCTGCCTAGTCTGCCAGACCTGCCTTGGGGGCTTTGTCAGCTTATGCCAGCCACCCAGAGTTCTTTTGTTTGGTTTTTATAGAGAAAAGGGGTTTCATTGTGTGGCCTTGACTAGTCTAGAGCTCATGTAGACCAGGCTGGCTTTGGACTCACAAGGATTTCCCTGCCCTGCTAAGGCTAGGCCTAAAGATATATGCCACAATGCATATAACAGTATGTATTTTTATTTCATTTTCTTCAGTATTCTGTTGGCTGTCCTGAAAATCATTATGTAGACCAGGCTGGCCTCAGACTCACAGAGATCCACCTGCTTCTTCTGCCTCCCTATGTTTGTACTAAAGGCATGTCCCACCACACCTAGCATGTCCCAGGTTTGGTTTGGTTTGTTTTTTTTCCTCTGGAGACAGGGTTTATCTGTAGCTCAGGCTGGCCTGGAAATCAGAGATTCACCTGCCTCTGCCTCCACCTCCTGAGTGCTGGGATAAAAGGCATGCGTCATCACTGCCTGGCCTCTTGTCCAAGAATTTTAATGCCATCTAAGGGCTAGAGTATGGCATATTGGAACCTGGATTCTTTTTTTTTTTTTTTTTTTTTTGGTTTTTCTAGACAGGGTTTCTCTGTATAGCCCTGGCTGTCCTGGAGCTTACTCTGTAGACCAGGCTGGCCTTGAACTCAGAAATCTGCATGCCTCTGCCTCCCAAGTGCTGGGATTAAAGGTGTGTGCCGCCATGCCTGGCCTTTTTTGGGGGGGAGGGGATGGAACCTGGATTCTATCTGTCCTTAGCATAAATAAATAAGTAAATAATCAAACTCCACTCTGGCTCTGTCCCTTCCCCCCTCACTATCATGTAAATCCCCTTGGGTTTATTTGAGGCCAGAATCCTTTTCACTAAACTGAAGTGTGAGGGGGGGGGGGGGGGGGCTGGAGAAAAAGCTTAGCAGTTAAGAGCACTTGCTGCTTTTGCACAGGACCCTAGTTTAGTTCCCAGCACCCATATTTGATGCTCACAACAGCCTTTAACTCCAGCTCCAAGGAGTCTGCCATCTGGGGTCCTCAGGCACACAAGCTCATGTGCATACAGCAACACACAGACATAGACATCACATAACTAAAAAGTCAAAATAAACACTAAATAGAAGCCTGCTTTTCTTAATTCTGGAGATGCCTATCACTTCTACTTTTAACTTTTTTTTTTCCCACCTACAATCCCCCACTGTAGCCCAGGCTGGCCTTGAGCTCATGTCCTCCAGCCTCAGCTTTTGAAATGCTAAGACCATCTTTCCTTGTTATTTTGGGTTGTTTTGTTTTAAGACAGGGTCCTTCTCTGTAGCCATGACTGATTGAAGTGTCTTTTGTTCTCCTGCCTCAGCCTCTAGAATAATGGGATCACACATGTGAGCCACCATGTCTAGTTATTTGTCTTGTGTGCACGCACACGCTGCTTTTGCTGCTGCTAGGGATGGAATCCAGGATCCCTTTGCATACTGTCAAGTTTTCTGTCCCTTGTCACAGGCCAGCCCCTATTTCACTATCCTTGATCTCTCTGAAATGAGTGACTTCTCAAACTGGTTGTCTTCTCTCCTCTAAAGTGAGCAGTGAGCTCCCTAAGTGCCCATTGCCAGTTTAGTAGCAGTGATGTTGCTGTTGTCGTGGTACTCAAACTTATCTTCTGCTCCATGGTTCTGATCCTTCCAACTACAGAGGTGGTACTGTTAGCCCCTCTTCTTTACAACTTGGGAAACTGAGGCACAGACAGAAGATCATTTGCCTAAGGGCACACAGCTGTTACATGCTAAAGAATTACTCAGGAACCAAAACTATGTTAACATTCTCAAAGAGTTCACATGTATGAGGTGGATATGGTGGCTCTTTCCTGTCACCACTACTTAGGAGGCTGAGGGGAAACCTGTAAGTTCCAAAAGAAAAAAAGAAAAAAATGTTTTGCTTATTTGCTTCTGGGAGTGCATGTTAGTGGATGAACACTTGCCAAACCTGAGGAAAGCCCTGCGTTCCAGGAAGTATTGGGAAAAAGTCAAATACTTCTTGAGCAAGGCCTCCCTAAAGATCCTCCTAAATGCTAAGATGGCTGTTACCAACTGAGTCATAGCCCTGAGTAGGATAGAAGTCCCTTGCCTCAGGGAGATCCACTTCCTGATTCGATAGTTCCTGAAGAATCTGTGTTGTGAGACAGGGGTTAAAAAAATCACTGGAGATCCAGGCAGTGGTGGCACACGCCTTTAATCCCAGCATTTGGGAGGCAGAGGCAGATGGATCTCTTGAGTTCAAGGCCAGTCTGGTCTGTATAGTGAGCTTCAGGCCTACCAGAGCTACAGTCAGATCAAGTCTCAAAAAAAAAGGCAAAGACAAGACGTAAGGGAGAGAACTATCTGACTATATCTATATGACACAACTAGAGACGGAGGCCAGTGCAAAGGTCCTGAGGCTGAAATGTCAGCTGGTGGCCCTGTGACTGCAGGTCATGGTCACAGGCATGAGAGGAGACCCAGGGCAGGAGGTGATATGTCAGAGCCAGAGGGAAACTTGGGCTTTCACACAGTGAAGAGGAAAGCAAGGGGAAGGGGATTCTGGGTGAAGAGGTCATCAGCTGAGAAGTGTTGGGCATCGCTTCCTGCTGGGGCACAGGAGCTTCCATGGAGCCATACCTGACGTCCAGTGGCTTCTGAGAGGTGTTCATCGGCTGACCACATGACTCTGTTTTGTCTAGACCCAGCCGAGGCCCTGCAGCTTCCAATGGACTATGTCCAGCGGGTGAAACGGACCCACTCCCAGGGTGGCTACGGCTCACAGGGGTGAGGAGAAGCAGGACTCTGGCTGGAGAGGGGTGGGAGGCCGAGGTTCCAGGACCACAGGGCAGACTTCCTGCTTTTTCTCCTGAAGCTACAAGTATACCTGGAAGCTGGAAGAGGCCCGGAAAAATCTACTTCGCACACACACTACAGCAGCCAGCGCCCGAGCCCTCTATCGTTTAGCCCAGAAGGTACAGCTTGGCCGAGGCACGTGGGTGGTTGGTACTGTCCTATAGACCTTCTGACCCATGCCAGGGCCAGGCCTGGCCTGGCCATCTTTCCTCCTTCCCAGAAGCCATTTACACCAGCTAAGTACTTCTCTATTGATCGTGTGTTTCGGAATGAGACGCTGGATGCCACACACCTGGCAGAGTTCCACCAGATTGAGGGTGTGATAGCGGACCATGGTCTCACCCTGGGCCACCTCATGGGTGTGCTGAGGGAGTTCTTCACCAAGCTGGGTGAGCAGTCAAGCCAATACAAGCAGGCAGTGTTTGGGGGCCCTGGGAGAGTGACTCTGAGGTCATCAGCCTGCCTTGGCCAACTCCTACAGGAATCACGCAGTTGCGCTTCAAGCCAGCCTACAACCCCTACACAGAGCCCAGCATGGAAGTATTCAGCTACCACCAAGGTCAGGGATGGGGAACTGGGTGCAGAGGGAGGGCTGAGGGACCTCATGCTTGGCCTGGGTCCCCGTCTTCCCATTCTCTGTGCAGTGTCACCCACATGCATGCTCTAGCCTCTCCTTTGTCCCCACAGGTCTGAAGAAGTGGGTTGAAGTTGGCAACTCTGGGGTCTTCCGTCCTGAGATGCTCCTGCCTATGGGGCTCCCCGAGAATGTGTCTGTCATTGCTTGGGGTCTCTCCCTGGAGCGGTGAGTGCCTAGCTGGAACTTAGGATGATTCCTTTGACTCATTCGCTTGCTCATTCCTCTGACAGTTCTGTAGTAGGAATACCACGTTTGTGCCTGGCCCCGAACTGTGAACACTATGGCATGTGTCCCCAATACCATGCAACATGGATTCTAATGGAAACAAAAGGCAACTAGCATGGCCAATCAGGAGACTCCTGTTAATGGACAGGAAGTGCTATAGTGAGGACAGAGCAAGACTTAGATGAGGTAATAGAGGAAGGCTTCCTGGCAGCTGAGGAGCAGTGAAGGCATCTGGCAGGTTGTCCCAGGCACCAGGCACAGCAGTCCTCGGGCTCTGGGGCTAGACTAAGCATGAACAAGGGGAGAATGGGAGGACAGGCTGGGCCACCGTGGGGGAAGACTGGCATTCATTCTGAGAAAGAAGGCAGTCTCAGAAGCAGGAGACAGCCTGATCTGACAGTGTTAAACTCTGTCCCTTCTACTCTCAGCCCAACAATGATCAAATATGGCTTCAATAACATCCGAGAGCTGGTGGGCCACAAGGTGAACCTGCAGATGGTGTACGACAGTCCCGTGTGCCGACTGGATATCGAACCCAGGTCCTCAAAGACACAGGAGGCTGCATGATATAGGCTGCCTCAGAAATCCCTGTCCAGTCCCTCTGCATCCCCTGGCAGCAACCTACTATTTATGAGGCCTCTGTGAGGCCAGCTCACTCCCCCTGCCTCACCCACCCCAGGGGCAGGGTTCTCAGTATGGGGAGCAGGTTTCTTGTGCTGGCTTTTAGTGGTATGTGTAGTTTGCTTGGGGTGGGTTTGGACCCTGCAGGTCAGCTCTTTTAATAAAGTGGGCGTGTTCCCTCGTGTGGTGCCTTTTGTTAGGACTGTTGTCACTCATTTCATAAGGTGATTTGTGGGCGTTGCCTCACTCCCAGTTCCATGCATTCCTTTGTGGGGAGAAAACTGGGAGATGATTCCTGGTGGAGTCAGGGCTTAGACCCTCCATGGTCTGTGATCCTAAGAGGTCCCAGTCAGTCCAAGCAAGCTCCATGTTCCATTGAGCATTTATTGGTTATGGATTTGTGTTCAGGTACATATGGGAAACAATCTTGAGTGCCATCCTTAGGAACACTGTCCATGTCTTTTGAGACAGGGACTGTCATTGGTCTGGGGACTCACCAGTTAAGCCAGGGTACTTGACAAATAAGCTCCAAGGACCTTCTGTCCTCCATTCTAAGATTATACGTGCATATCCCTTGTCTTTCTCATGCCACCACTGCCCCTCCGAGCCATCTTTTAAGGCTTGGAACAGAAAAGGCCTAAAAATCCAGGATTCCCAGGATTGGTGGGAACAAGGGACCATGGATGAGAATCTGCTCTTAATTTTCCCCCTAAAAATCAAATCTCGCAGCAGCTATGGCAGGGCAATCATGAGTCTGAGGCTACCCTGGGCCAGATACTTGCACTTTGTTAAAAAAAAAAGCCGGGCAGTGGTGGTGCATGTCTTTATTTAATCCCAGCACTTGGGAGGTAGAGGCAGGTGGATTTTGTTTGAGGTCAGCCTGGTCTACAGAGTGAGTTCCAGGACAGCCAGGGATACACAGAGAAATCCTGTCTTGAAAAACCAAAAAAAATTACTAATGTTGGGGCTGGAGAGATGGCTCAGCACTCACTGCTCTTCCAGAGGTCCTGAGTTCAATTCCCAGCAACCACATGGTGGCTCACAACTATCTGTACTGGGATCAAATGCCTTCTTCTTGTGTGCCTGAAGACAGTGACAGTACACACACACACTCTAATGAGATGGCTCAACAGTTAACAGCACTGGCTCCTCCTCCAGAGGCTGAGTTCAATTTCTAGCAACCACATAGTGGCTGGCAACTATCTATAAAGGGATCTAATGCCTGTTTCTGGCATGCAGGTGTGCATGCAGGCAGCATTCATACATTAAAAAACAAAAGTAAATTAAAAAAAATACTAATGACTCTCTACAACACCTCCCTCCATAGGGTATCACTATAGCCTAGGCTGGTCTCAAAATTAAGATTTTTTTTTCCCCCTGGCTGTCCTGGAACTCACTCTGTAGACTAGGCTGGCCTTGAACTCAGAAATCCGACTGCCTCTGCCTCCCACGTGCTTGGATTAAAGGCACGAGCCACTGCTGCTCCACCAAATTTAAGATTCTTATGCCTCGGTCTCCCAAATACTGAGATTATATAGGTTTATGTCACCCACATTTTTTTCCAGACAGGGTTTCTCTGTGAAGCCCTAGCTGTCCTGAAACTCAACTCTATAGACCAAGCAGGCCTCAGATGGGCCTGTTTCTGCCTCCTGACCCACCGCTGGGATTAAGGCTGTGCACCACCACCACCCAGCCACACTTAGCTTGTTGACTCCTCTCAATAAATTTAAGGTCTACCAGTTGTTAATTTTTACAACATGTACAACTGTCTTAGTTTTTAATCACTGCAGTAATAAATATATTTTGAGAGTGCCAGTTTTTCAGCTGGGTTTGGTGGTGCCTCCGCCCTTGAGTTAGCACTTGGTGCTGGGGGTGGGGTCCAGAGGCAGGCTGATCTCTGAGTTCGAGACCAGCCTGGTCTATAGAGCTTCCAGGACAGCCAGGGCTACACAGAGAAACCCTGGCAAGACAGACAGAGACAGAAAGTAAGCAGAGGGAGCCCTGAGTATGTAGAGTCTAGCCTGAATGTGTATTTTAATGTGGGCACAGGAGTCCAAGACCAATTGACCCATGGGAAACCTGTCTAAACAATTACTTATATGAACCAGGCTTTTCCTCCAGAGTTCCAAAATGATTGTTTATAGATTAACCAGTGCATGCAAAGACTAGCAGATCTGGCTTCCTCTCCTGATGTTTGCAGGCTACGATTGCTCACCCACAGATTCCTACTACCAGGACTAGTTGTGCTGTACTTAATAGCTGAGGTTCCAGGCTGCAGCCATAGCATTAGAGATTCCCACCTGATCCCAGTTGCACTGTGTGTCTGTCCTTTCTTCATTCCCTCACATAGCCAGCATTTCAGGCCCCAAGCTACTAGGGATGCAGCATCAAAAAAAGAAAGGGTTGGAAAGATGGCTCAGAGGTAAGTATTGGTTGGTCCTGCAGAGGACTAAGACTAATTTTAAACACCAATATGGTGACTCACAATTTTTAATTCCAGCCTCAGGGCATCTGAACCTCTTTTTTGGCCGCTATGGGCACTAAGACCTATGTGGTACAGAAATATGCAGTCAAAACACCCATATCCATAAAAAGTATATTAAAAAACATTTAAAGGGCTGGCGAGATGGCTTGGTGTGTAAGAACACTGACTGCTCTTCAGAAGGTCCTAAGTTCAAATCCCAGCAACCACATGGTGGCTCACAACCACCCATAATGAGATCTGACGTCCTCTTCTGGTGCATCTGAAGTCAGCTACAGTGTACTTACATATAATAATAAATAAAAAGAATTTGTCTTTAAAAATTTTAAAGACAAGAGATTTCTCCAGATGGCTAAGTGGTTACAGGCACTTGCCTAGTCTGATGACCTGAGTTCCATTTCCATGACCCACAAGGTGGAAGGAGATAGTGGACTCGTTCAAGCTGTCCTTTGACTTCCACACTGCAGAGTGGATGGCACATGTGCATGCACAAAATAGGGCAAATGTAAAACAAAAATTAAAATACTTAGCTCATTGATTAAGAGAATCAGGGAATAGGAATTCATTCAGTTCTCAATACACAGTCCAGGAGGCTTATAACTAGGGGATCTGATGCCCTCTTCTGGCCGTAACTGGAAGGTGCCCAAAAGTAGTTTAAATCATATACAACATGTAAATGAAAATAAAAAATAAAGATTGTCACTAGCCTTGGTGGTGCCTGCCTTCAATTCCAAGGCAGAGAGGCAAGCTGATCTCTGAGAGTTCCAGGTCAGCCTGGTTTACAGAGTCCTAGACTGGGACATGGTGGGGACCCTGTTCCAAAAGAATTTGAGCCGGGCACTAGTGGCGCATACCTTTGATCCCAGCACTCTAGACGCAGAGGCAGGAGGGTCTCTGTGAGTTCGAGACCAGTCTGATCTACAGAGCTAGTTCCAGGACAGCCAGGGAAGTAGAGAAACACTGTCTCGAAAAGACATCCCGGCCCTACAAATGGTCGATCGAAGGGGCGGAACTCTGATGTAATAATTGATAATTCCTCAAGCTCTGAATTCTGAGGGCCACAGGTGATTCTGAGTCCTGCACATGCGCATTATGAGCTCAGACAACCCCGGTCCCTACAACACAAACGGGTTTGTCACTATAGCCCAAAAGGCAGCGCCTGTTGCAAGGGCCTTCAAGTTCGCCGCCTTTGGGGGGCGGGGCCAGGGCGCGGTTCATTCAGCACGTGCTCGGGGCGTGGCCACAAGGGGGCGTGGCTACGGGGCGTGGCGCGCGCAGAGGTCGCTGAGGCGGGAAAAGACGGCATGGAGCGCCAGGGAGTAAGTGAGGTGCGGGTTTCCCGTGTGCGGGCGCCGGGCGGGGTGAGGGCCGCGGAGAACCGAGGCTTCCTCTACACACTGGAACCTGGGCTCTGTTCCCCACGGGTGGAGCCGCCTCTCGCGGGGAGAGGCGAGGTGTCCTGACCGAGGAAGCGCCGGGGCCTGGTGGTGGACGAGGCTGTGAGGGCTGCGGTGCGCTCGCTCCAGGAGCCGGGCGAAGACAGCTCACCGTGGAGGCCAGGCCAGGCCGGGCCTCGAACTCGAAGCGGTCGCCAGCCCCAGCCCCGCGAGGCGTGTGTCACACTCGACCTCGGTTTAATTACTATCCGCGGGAAGGTCTTAGCGCGCCCTCCGTCGCGGGCCCGAGGGCCCCGGCCCTCCTCCTTCCCACACCGCCTCCAGAGCTGGCTGTGCTCGCAGGTGGCCGTGCCTCCCGTGGAGTTAAAGGACCAGGAACCGCGGGCGATCGTGGAGAGCGGAGAGCATCAGCAGAGAGAGGACCACGAGGACACGCCTAGCTCCGTGGCCCCGAGGTGAGGAGTGACAGGCCCGACTGCTCTTCCCGGACTCCCTCTGGGCCTCCGCTGTGTTCACGTAGTTCATCCCACGAGGTCCGCTCTTGGCCTCGTTCCACGGGTGTGATCTAACACCTTCCAGGTTGGGGGTTTCATGGAGCCGCCGCGGGGAAGTGGGGCACCTTGGCGGGCCCGGCCTAGGCGACCTCATGAGGAGTCAGCTAGGACACAGACTGGCGAGAAGGGAAAGGTGGAGGAAGAAAGAAAGTAGAGAGGGAGCGAAAGAGGGAGAAAAGAGAGAAAGGGAAGATGGAAAGAGAGAAGAGGGGGGAGGGAGAGACGGACAGAGAGAAGAGAGAGGATGGGAGGGGAGGGAGGGAGGGAGAGAGAGAGAAAGAAAGAGTATAGAACACAGGAGTCAAATAGTCCTTATTTGTGAACCGGGCTCTTACCTGGCTGTTGCTAGGTAACTGTTGGGCGGAGCCTATAGAAAATGCTAACAGCAGGTGGCTGAAATGGTTCTGTGTACTGGCGTCCTCCCTTGATATCCCCAAGGTTTAATTTCAGGATTCCCTCCCTGACCGAAGCTAGATCTACAAAAGCTCAAGTCCCATCTATAACGCTGCATAGCATCCTCATGTTCAGACTAATGTTCTCTTGTGCCTTTTGTTTTGTTTGTTGTTGTTGTTGTTGTTTTTTACATTTATTTAGTAAATGTGTGAACATGTGGAAGTCAGAGTTGGACCGTGTCGTTCTGGGTTGGAACTCTGGTCTTAAGATGGCCTGTTCTCAGAACCATATCATGGGCCTGCTTGTATAGACTTATTTATTTATTTAGATTTATTTTATATGTGTAAGTGTATTAATGAATGTATGTTTGTATACAATAGAATGTGCGTGTCTGCCTGGTGCTTATGGAGGTCAGAAGAGGATGTCAGGTCCTCTGGAACTGAAGTTGTGGATGGTTGGGAACCACCATGTGAATTGTGTTCCTGACAAGTACTCTTACCTGCTGAGGTCTCGCCACCTCTCTCTCAAGGCCAAGTCACAGTATGTAGACCAGGCTGACCTGGACCTCACAGAAATCTGCCTGCCTCTGCCTCCCAAGTGCTGGGATTAAAGGCACGCATTACCACACATTGGTTATGAATACTATTGTTGATAAAAATCAAAATCTTTCTTCAAAATAAAAGTAAGCGGCATGTCCCCCAGCACCTCTTCTAAGTTTGTCTTGCGCTTTGAATCCATGGATGATTCAGATATGGATACAGAGAGCACACTGGGTAGCATGAGATGAGGAAAAACTGAGGAGGCAGGAATGGTGACCTGATTTCCCTTCAAGGTCATAGCAGATTTCTTGGAGAAGGTGAAGTATAAATCACTTGTAAGGAAGCCCTTGCTGCAGACAGAGAGGAACAACTGGTGTACAGGCATGCAGGGATTTCTGAACTGGGAGGTAGTAAGAGACATAATTAGGCTGGGCAGTGGTGGCACATGACTTTAATTTCAGCACTCAAGAGGCAGAGGCAGGTAGATCTCTGTGTTTTTGAGGACAGCCTGGTCTACAGAACTGGACAGAATAGCCAGGGCTATACAGAGAAACCCTGTTTGGTTGAGAGAGAGTATTAGACCTTTCTCTCCCCACTCTCTCCCTTTTCTTTTTTCAGTGGGACCTTAGATATCCCAGGCTGACCTCAAATTGGTAGCTAGGATGACCTTGAATTGAATTTCTGAACTTTTTGCCCCCCACCTCCCAACTACTAGGATTATAGTTTGTACTACCACACCTGGTTTGTACCAGTGCTAGGGGCTGAACACTGGACTTTGTGAATGCTAAGGAAGCACTTTAACAACTGAGCTACATCCATAGCTTTGCAGTCAAGAATTAGATGTCTTTGAGACTCTGTCTCAAGAAAAAATTACCATCTCTCCTTTAATATAAGTTTGTTCTCTTTGAAAGAAAGTAGTAAAGGGCTTCCCATGGTTGCTGTACCACGAAGGAGGGTGGGAGTGAGGAGGCATGGGGTAATCCAAGTACAACGTCTTAGTTCAGTTTCACTGCTGTGAAGAGACACCATGACCAAGACAACTCTTATAAAGATGTTTAACTGGGGCTGGCTTACAGGTTCAGAGGTTCAGTCCATTATCATCAAGGTGGGAACATGGCAGCATCCAAGCAGGCAAGGTGCAGGCAGAGCTGAGAGTTCTACATCTTCATCTGAAGGCTGCGAGAAGAATGCTGACTTCCAGGCAGCTAGGATGAGGGTCTTAAGCCCACACCCACAGTGACACACCTACTCCAACAAGGCTACACCTTCAAATAGTGCCACTCCCTAGGCCGAGCATACACAAACCATCACATACGAGATGAGTATAGTTTGGTCCATGGAGGTAAGAAAGTGGTGAGATGTGTCATGTGCTGGAAGGTAGATCTGACATGTTGATAATAGATTAGATTCTGGGATGAAAGAAGGAAAGTGTCAAGGATAACTTAAAGTTGTTTTCCCCTTGTACTTTTTTTTTTTTTTTTTTTTTTTGGTTTTTCGAGACAGGGTTTCTCTGTGTAGCCCTGGCTGTCCTGGAACTCACTGTGTAGACCAGGCTGGCCTCGAACTCAGAAATCCGCCTGCCTCTGCCTCCCAAGTGCTGGGATTAAAGGTGTGCACCACTGCCCGGCTCCCCTTGCACTTTTATTTATTCATTCACCAAATATTTATTGAAGGTCTAGATGATAGGAATGCAACAGTGACCAAGTCAGCACTTTTGGTTTCTTGGTACTTAGCAATATGGAGCTGTGATAGCTCAGTGTCTTTTGGTGGCATTACAACTCACTTGTTTTTAGTACTTCATAATATCCTTTTGTAGATATGCCCTAGAATATATCCATTTCACTACTGAAGGACATCTTGATTGCTTTGAAGTTTTAGCTGTTATGAATAAAACAGCTATAAACTTTACCTAGCTTTAAGTTATTAATTTCAATGAAATCTAGTTTCTCAATTCTTTCATGGATTTATGTGTGTGTTTTATTTAACACATCAACAGAAGAGGGGCGGGAAAAAAAAGCTGGGCATATGGGGCTGGAGAGATGGCTCAGTGGTTAAGAGCACCGACTGCTCTTCCAGAGGTCCTGAGTTCAATTCCCAGCAACCACATGGTGGCTCACAACCATCTGTAATGGGATCTGATGCCCTCTTCTGGTGTGTCTGAAGACAGTGACAGTGTACTCACATATATAAAATAAATAAATCTTTAAAAAAAAAAAAAAAGCTGGGCATAGTGGCACGTGCCTTTTTTTTTTTTTTTTTTTTTTTTTTTGGTTTTTTCGAGACAGGGTTTCTTGGCTGGTCACTCTGTAGACCAGGCTGGCCTCGAACTCAGAAATCTGCCTTCCTCTGGCACATGCCTTTTATTCCAGCACTCCAGAGGCTGAGAGGAAGGCAGGGCTCTGAGCTCAAGGCCAGCCTGGTCTACAAAGCAAGTTCCCAGGCAGTCAGGTAGCCAGGGCTACACAGAGAAACACTGTCTTGAAAAACCAAAAACAACAAACAAAAAAAATTTTAAAAAAGACGTCAACAGCCAGGCTTGGTGGCATAAGCCTTTGATCCCAGCATGGTCTATATAATGAGACACTCAAAAGACACCAAAATCAAAGACACTTAGATTTTCTCCCATATTCTAATTTTGTGATTTTTTTTTCATTTACTGTTTAGATATGTGATCCATTCTGAATTTTCGCCTTTGTTTGCTTTCTTGCTTTTTTCTTTTTCTCTTTCTTTCTTTCTTTCTTTCTTTCTTCTTCTTCTTTTTTTTTTTTTTGATGATGGAACCCAGTGTGTTATGCATGATAGATGAGCATCCTGTCACTGGATGTACATTCCCAATTGCTGAAACCTGCATGTTTTTGGATTTGACTTTGACTGGTCTGATAAAGGAATAAAGAAAGGACAGGCACATGTACAAAAAAGCTGGGATTGAGTGGGCTATGTGCTCTGATGGAGGCAGACTAGCAGCAGTCCTGAAACTTGGTGCATTTATAATTTTTTTTAACCAGTTGAGGCTTATTGTATGCAGTTGAATGAGAAAGCAAGTTTAGCTAATTTCAGTAGGGAGTCTCTGTACAGGGCCAGTCTCAGGGTGGGCTGTAAATATTCAGGAGGAAAAGAAGTGGTGCATACATTCTATACACACTGTCAACATCTGAACACATACCAGGGGAAGGCTTTGCCATTCCCAGGAATCTGAAGCATTCAAGTTCTTGGTACGGTTGTGTTCATGTCAACAAGACACACTCAGGACTTGTTATTTCAGCAGAGTCTTGTGTCAGTTCAGACTGTCCTAGAACTCAAGATCCTTCTGCATCAGTCTCCCAAGTGCTAGGATTATAGATAGGCATGTGCCATGCTGCTTATCAGAAACTTTCTGAGCATCATGTTTTAGATTTGGGGGGTTATTTATTTATTCAATAGGTAAAGCCTCATCATGTAACCCTGGTGTCCTAGAACTCACTATGCAGACCAGGTTGGTCTTGAACTCAGAGATCAGCCTGCCTCTTCCTCCTCAGTGCTGGGATTAAAGGTATGTACTACCATTCTTGGCATGGATTTTGGAATTTAGAATTAAGGATGCTCGTTCTGTGACATGCCATGCAACTCACCTGTGGAAGTGTGTGATTTAATAGCTTTTAGTATATTCACAGAGTCACTATCCAACTTCAAAATCTTTTCTCATTCCAAAAAAAGATCTCATACCTCCTAGCAGTAACTCTCAGTTCCTGCCTCTTCCTCATCCCCTGTATCCGTTAATCTGCTGTATGTTTCATACATTTGTCTATTCTGGATATTTCATGTGCTTGGAGCCATATGTCATGTGCTGCTTTGTGTCTAGCTTTCTTTACTTGTCATGTCCTTTATACCATAGCCTTTGTCAGAACTTGTCTTTTTTTGTAGCTAAAATTCCATATTATAAATCTGTTATACTTTATTTGTTATGAACAGACAAATTGACATTTGATTATTATATGTAACAGTGCTATGAACATCCATATACAAGCTTTTGTGGGGATGTAGCATATGTAGTCTCCTGTATATTCAAGTTGCCAGTTCCACATGACACATAGCATAGTTCTTTCCTTCCATCTTTATTTGGGTTCCTGGGATTGCATTCAGGTCTCCAGGTTTGCATCAGGTGTTATAAGTTATTAGATATGATAAAGTCTACAGGAAGATGTGTATAGGTTCTGTGCGAATGTTACCCCATTTTACAGAAGGTGTATATGTGATGAGTACCCACAGATTTAGTTATCCTAATAGGCTCTAGAAGAAAGGAGATTATACTTAGTGGGAATTGCTGGGCCAGAGATGTGGGTGACATACTTATTAGGTTCTTGTTATAAAAAAAGATGCTGGGTAAGTGTGCTGCACCGATTTAATCTCAGCACTTGGGACAAAGAGGCAGGCAGACCTCTGTGAGTTCAAGGCTGGTTGACATGGGGCGTTCCGGGGCAGCTGATGCTATATAGTGAGACTGTCTCAAAAAAAAAAAAAAAAAGCAATAAAAAAGAAACAAAGGCTCTGGCAACTATGTAGAGAGTATTTTAAAGGGAGTGTAAAGAAAGATGGATTAAGTTGGGTGTTCTGTATGGGGTACCATTTAGGAAGGCAGATTGGGAAAAGGCCCTTAGGGGAAATGGCAGAAAGGAGATTGTCCCCATCCATGATATACTGGGGTTTTCAAGAGCTGATTCATTTGTTTGCTTGTTTGCTTGTCTTGTTTTGTTCTTTGGGACAAGGTTTCTCTGTGTATCCCTGCCAGTTCTGGAACTCACTCTGTAGATCAGTCTGGCCTTAAACTCAGAGTTTCTTCTACCTTTGCCTCCTGAGTGCTGTGGTTAAAGGTGTATGTCCCCACTGCGTGGCTCAAGAGCTGATTCTATATATTCCTTCCCAAGTTGGCAAGTTTATGTTAGAAGCTTGATATTGCTATAGTGGGAATATTTGCACATTGGCATTTG
>JADRCD010205992.1:0-12856 GCA_019843815.1 Montemys delectorum | reverse complement strand
GTGTGTGTGTGTGTGTGTGTGTGTGTGTGTGTGTGTGTGTGTGTGTGCGGTGTTATGCTAGGAAAAAGGGTTTGTAACCACCTGAGTGCATTTTGGTGAGAATGTTTCTCGACTGTTTTGAGTGTTTTCTTCGCGCCTTCCTCAGCCTTTGGGTTTTACTGCCAGAATCAAGTCAGATCAGAATCACTTGGTTCTGCAGTGCAGGGACAGAGGTGGCGGGGGGGGGGTGGGGCAGGCTGGAAACTCTTCCATGGGGTCCAATGCTCTGTATATAACAGAGGAAAGTCACAATATTTCCACTCTTTTTTAGTTTCCCTTTCTTTCTGCTCTATTAATGTGAATGAAAGAAAGGTTAAAGAAAGGTCTGGCTGCAGCTAGAATTAATCACTGTTTTCAGTGCTCATCTCCTGTGTTGGGACTATGATTGGATGCGGACTTAAGGATGCACGTGCTGCTGCAGTAGAAACAGGGTTTTCAGTTGTGCTGAGACCAGGAGGATGGGTAGTCCCTGCTGTCCCATCTCTGATTGAACCCTAGGGCTGTAGGTTCTGAGGAAAATAGAACATGGCCTCTTAACAGTCATTGTCCTCTAATGTTGTCAATAGCCAGTAACCAACGGTCATCTAATGATAAAATTGTATCCAGAATTGAAGATAACACTTCAAATTCCATGAGCGGGTAACAAAGTGTTTTTAACATGGATGGGCTGTAGCTCTGACAGCAACAATTTGCTGTTAGGAAGGTCCCACAATGGCTGTCAATCGCACTAAACACTATAGGCCATTATAAACCTTGGTCCTATGTCATTGGGAAATCCCCTTAAGGCGGATGATCATTAAGGTGGATGGTACACTGCGGACATATGTTGACTGTATTTATAAAATTCATTTTAAAGCCATTGGCTTGCTTAGAAATGCTGCTATTTTTTTTTTAAACTGGACAAAGAAAAGAATTCCTTTGGAGCTTGATGGAACTAAAAGTTGTGTGAGCCAATGCAGTATTTGTGGGATTAAAAATTCTACTAAAATACTGGATTTTAAATCAAGTTATGAATATGTTTTTAAAGATTTACTTTTTATTTATGTGCATGTGTGTATGTGTGCGCATGTATGTATACAAATATATATATACAGGTGCCTATGGAAAAGAGAAGAGGGTGTCACATCACTTGCAGTCACTCAGTGTGGGGTTGGGAACACAACTTGGACTCTATAGGAAAGTAGCGACCGATCTTAACTACTGAGCCATCTCTGGAGTCCTGTGCATCTGTTTTTAAATATAAACTTTGGCTAAAACTCTTTTCAGTTTTAATGTCCCTTAACTTACAATTGTCCTACTTTAATTTAAAAACTTTTAGTAGATAACAACATTTCTTTAGTGTTCTTGATAATTCCCTTTTAAAATGTTCAATATGGTTAGAAAAAAATTATTTTATTTTTTTAATTGTTTCAGTTTTATTATGTATGTTTTTCTTTCTAAAATGTATTTATTTTTATTCTTTTTTATTGGCTATTTTATTTACTTGCATTCCAAATGTTATCTTCCTTTTCGGTTTCGCCACACAAACTCCCCATCCCCAGCCTATCTATCCCTCTTCCCCCTGCCTCTATGAGGGTGCTCCCCCACCCACCCACCCACTCCTACTTCACTGCCCTGGCATTCCCCTATGCTGGGGCATTGAGTCTCCACAGGACCAAGGGCTTCTCCTCCCATTGATGACAGATAAGGCCATCCTCTGCTACATATGAGGTTAGAGGCATGGGTCCCACCATGTGTACTCTTTGGTTGGTGGTTTAGTCCTTGGGAGTTTTGGGGGGTCTGGTTGGTTGGTATTGTTGTTCTTCCTATGGGGTTACAAACCCCTTCAGCTCCTTTGGCCCTTCCCCTAGCTCCTCCACTGGGGTCCCCACACTCAGTCCAATGGTTGGCTGCAAGCATCTGCATCTGTATTTGTCAGGCTCTGGCAGAGACTCTTAGGGGACAGCTATATCAGACTCCTGTCAGCAAGCACTTATTTCTGGGTTAGTCTTTAGAGTTTTAAAGAGAAACTATATAGTTACTTTTTTGTGAATTTTCTAAAAAGTGTTTCAGAGGGCTTTGGGACACACGTTGGTGATAGACTGCTTGAGTGGCTTATTGTGGGCACCTGGATTCCATCCCTAGAACCACAGGAAAGGAAAGGGAGTGAATAGGAGGCACTGAATGGGAAGGGAAGGAAAGGGGAGAAAAAGCCCGTGGTGCATGCTTTAGAACCTCTAGCCCAGCCATTGAGCTACTTTACAGGAGCATTCCTGGAGCCTCACCTCTGGCTTCAAATGGTCACGATCTGTGTGGACACAGGAGTGCAAGCAGAGACACTCATGACCAATGCTCCAGGCATTCTGCACATGTCCTTCAATTGCTGCAACAAAATAATGACCAAACAACTTGGTTGGAGGGTGTTATTCCAGCTTACAACTCTCAGGTCACACTCCATCATTGAGGGAAGTCAGGGCAGGACCTCAAGGCAGGAACTGAGGCAGAGGTCATGGAATGGTGCTGCTTACTGGCTTCCTCTGCATGGCTTCCTCAGCCTGCCTGCCTGCCTGCCTGCTTGCTTTTTTTCTCTTTCTTTTTTCCTTTGTTCTCTTTCTTTCTTTCTTTCTTTCTTTCTTTCTTTCTTTCGTTTGTTCTTTCTCATTCATTCATTTACTCATTCACTCATTCATTTTACATCCTGAATGTCACTCCCAGTCCTACACTTACAAGTCCCTCACCCCTATTATCCCCTCCCCTTCTCAGAGAAGGAGAAGTCCCCCTTGAGTTCCACCCCACCGTGGGACATCCAGTCCTCATAGGCCTAATCGCATCCTCTCCCACTAAGGCCCAACTTGGTTGTGTACTTAAGGGAAGGCGATCCAATGATAGGCAATTGATTCAGAGACAGTCCCTGCTCCGATTATTAGGGGTTCCACATGAAGACCAAGCTGCACATCTATTACAAATGTATAAGGGGCTAGGACCTTCCCCTGCATGTTCTTGGGTTGGTTGTTCAATCCCTGTGAGCTCCCATGGATCCAGGTTAATTGACTCCGTAGTCGTCTTGTGACGTTCTTGGCCCCATTGGCTCACTCGGTTCTATAACCTACTCTTTCACAAGACTCCCAGAGCATTACCTGATTGATGTTTGGCTGTGAGTCTCTGCATCTGTTTCTATTAGCTTCTGGATGAAACCTCTCAGAAGACAGTATGCTACGCTGCTCTCTGAAAGCATAGCAGAGTATCATTAATAGCATCAGGAACTGGCTTTCTAACATGGGATGAGTATCAAGTTGGGCCAGTCATTGGCTGTCCATTCCCCCAATCTCTGCTCCATCTTTATCCTTGCATGCCTTGTAAACAGGACAATTTTGGATTGAGGGTATTGTGGATGGATTGATGTCCACTTCCCTCCACTGGAAGTCCCACCTGGCTACAGGAGGCAAACACTTCAGTCTCCATATTCCCCACTGATAGGATTCTCAGCTAGGGTCACCTCTCACAGACTCCCTGGAACTTCCCCCATCCCAGGCCTCTAGCTACTCCCAAAGATGACCCCCATTGATTGCCTCTCCCTCTCTAACACCCCCCTCTCCCTACATCTAATTCCCATACCTGCTCCCCTCCTTACCCCCTCTCCCACCCAGTTCTCTCTATCCATCCACCTTCCATGACTATTTTGTTTCCCCTTCTAAGTGAGATGCACACATCCTCCCATAGGCCTGCCTTCCTTATGACTTAGTTTCTTTGGGTCTGTTAATTGTACTGTGGTTATCCTGCACTTTATGGCTAACATCCAAATATAGGTGAATCCAAACCACGTGTATCTTCCTGGATTTGAGTTGTCTCACTCAGAATGATAGTTTCTAGTTTCATCCATTTGCCTGCAAATTTCATGGTTTTGTTTTTAATAGATGAATAGTATTCCATTGTATAAATGAACCACATTTTCTGTATCCATTCTTCACTTGAGTGACAGCTAGGTTGTTTCCAGTTTCTCACTATTATAATAAATCAGCTATAAACATAATTGAGTAAGTATTCTTGTATTATATATAATAGGGCATCTTTTTGGATATATGCCCAAGAGCGGTATAGTTTGTTCTTGGGGTAGAATTATTCCCAATTTTCTGAGAAACAGCCAAATTGATTTCCAAAGTGGTTGTACCATTTTGTACTCTCACCAGCAACAGAGGAGTGTTCTCCCTGCTCCAGGTACTTCCAGCATGTGCTATCCCTTGAGCCATTTTTAACCTTAGCCATTCTGATAGGTATAAGAAGGATCTCATGGTCATTTTGGTATGCATTTCTCTGATGACTAAGGACTTTGAACATTTCTTTACCTTATTCTCAGCTATTAGAAATTTCTGTCAAGAATTCTCTTTTTAGCTTTGTGCCCCATTTTTTTTAAATTGCATTATGTGTGTCTCAGTTTCTTGAGGATTTTTATATATTTTGGATAGCAGTCCTATGTCAGATGTAATTGGTGAAGATCTTTTCTTTTCTCATTTTGTAGGCTACAGTTTTGTTTTATTGACAGTATCCTTTGCCTTAAAGAAGCTTTTCAGTGTCATGAGGTCCCATTTATTAATTGTTGATCTTAGTGCCTAAGCTATTGGTGTTGTGTTCAGGAATTTGTTTCCTGTGCCAATGAGTTCAAGGCAGTCCCCCACTTTCTCTTCTATCATATTTAGTCTGTCCAATTTTATGTTGAGGTCTTTGATCCACTTAGTTTTGAATTTTGTGCAGAGTGATAGATACGAGTCTAATTTTATTCTTCTACAATCAGTCATACAATTAGACCAGCATCAATTATTTGTTGAAGATGCTCTTCCTTTTCCTCTGTATGTTTTTGGCTTCTTTGTTAAATAACAAGTGTCCACAGGAGTATGGGTTTATTTATGGGTCTTCAATTCCATTCCATTAATTAACCTATCTGTTTTTATGCCAATACCATGATGTTTTTATCACTATTTCTCTGTAATACAGCTTGGAGTCAGAAATGATGATACCTCCAGAAGTTCTTTTACTGCACAGGATTATTTTGAGTATCTTGGGTTTTTGTTTTTATATATAAAATTGAAATTGCTCTTTGAATGTCTGTTTTTATGGGAATTTTTATGAGAATTGCATTAAATCTACAAATTTCTTTTGGTAAGATGACCATTTTTACTATGTTAATCCTAGTGATCCATGAGCAAGGGAGAACTTTCCGTTTTCTGTTATCTCCCTCAATTTCTTTCTCAGAGACTTGAAATTCTTGTCATACACTCACTTGTTTTATATTACTTGTGGCTTTTGTAAAGCATGTTGTGTCCCTAATTTCAAGAGAGCTCTGGTTCTCTCTTGAAGGTAGCCAAGGGTTAAGAGTGTCTGATGGGGGCAGGATTTGGTCTTGTGAGAGATTAAGGTTGCTTTCTATAATAACTGTTTACCTGCCTTTACTCTAAATTCCTTTGATGCCAGAAGCTACTTCACCTGTCTGAATTTCCAAGTTACTCTGCAGCCAGAAGCTTCAGGCCTCTGAGCATATTAACACCTGCAGCTTAACAGCGGGGGGGGGGGGGGGGGGGGAGGATGGTCCTTTGCTCTTTTCTACACAGGTCCACTCCTGTGCTGGGTCCTCAGGCTCAGAGTTTAACTTCTTGTCAGCTAGATAAAAGTTACTCCACAGGAAGAAAAAAAGACATTTAAAAAAAAATCTAATTTATTTCTAAGAAAAGTAAAAAGGAGAAAAAAAAAAACCTATCAGACTATCTGCTCTGCTCTGACTACCTGCCCTCTTAATTTCTAAACTACTCTGTTCTCTTAATTTCTAAATTGCTCTAATTGGCTGTTCTTCTTTCAGTTCTTTATACAGTTTCTCGGAATGCATGGTTACATGGTATCTATTTCAAAAGTTCACCACAGCTTTAAATATAACATCAGATCATAAATTGAATAAGAAGTTCACAAAAGAGATATTTACAGATGTTTCTCTTATGAGTAGTCATGTAACTAGACATTCATTTTCTGTCACTAGCTCCACAGGATCATTAAAAATTAAAAACTGTAATTCTCATGTCTACGTTAACAATGAATTTTTGTATACATAAATCCAGACTGTATCTTCTGTCCTTGCACCTACAATAATTCATTCGTTCTCTTTTATGGCCTTTGGTTAATTGTTTTATAGCCCTAAGGAAAATATTCTAAGCTATAAATACATACTTTCTATCTTAGAAGCAATTAACTCATGACTCATGAAGACTGGCAGAGCTCTAATTGCAATGTTCATATTAGAGAAGGCTTCAATAATATTATATATATATATACATATATATATACGTGTGAATATATGTGTATATATTATATGCCTATTATAAAGGGCTTAATAATTACTTGTATAATTATAGAAACTCTTATAGAATCATCATTAGAAATTAAGAAATCATCTACTTGTCTGTATAGCATCACTAAAAGACAGTACATCTTCGTTGATCTGCAGAAAAATCTGCCTAATAGGGTGGAATAATGACTAGGGATTATATATTAATTTAATATTGACCAGAAAAACATATCAATAGCAGGAATCAAAACCTGAAAATGTCATTCCTTAGTCCTTGCCTGCAACGGTTCACTCGTCACAGTCCATAGTGAAACCATCTCAAGATCACCTGCTAGTGTTTAGCTTCTCATAGATGGCCCCTGACAGCTACTGATGGTTTTTTTTTTTTTTTTCAGTTGATTTTTGTGTCCAGCCACTTTGGTGAAGGTATTTATCAGCTATAAGAGTTCTCTAGTAGAATGGGGGGGGGCACTTATATATACTATCATCCTCATATACCCGTACTTTGACTTCTTCCTTTCCAGTTTGCATCCCCTTGTTATCCTTAAGTTATTTTATTGCTCTAACTAGTATTTCAAGTACTATGTTGAATACATATGGATAGAGTGGGCAGCCTTGTCCTGTCCCTGATTTTAGTAGAATTGCTTTAAGTTTCTCTGTATTTGATTTGATGTTGCTAATTAATTAAATATTGCTTTTATTAGGTTTATAGACTTTGTATCTTTGACGTCTCCAAGACTTTTAATATGAAAGAACGTTGGATTTTGTCAGTGGCTTTTTCAGCATGTAATGGGAAGACCATGTGGGTTTTTTTTTTCAGTTTGCTTATATGGTGGATTATGTTGATGGAATTTCATATATTGAATCATCCCTGTATCCCTGGGATCAAGCCTATTTGATCATGTTGGATGATGTTTTTGATATGTTCTTAGATTCTGTTTGTGAGTGTTTTATTGAGTACTTTTGCATTACTGTTCATAAGGAAAATTGGTCTGAGAATCTCTTTCTTTGTTGAGTCTATGTGATTTAGGTCTCAAGGTAACTGACTTCATAGAATGAATTTGGCAGTGCTCCTTCTGTTTCTATTGTGGAATAGTTTGAGGAGTGTTGGTATTAGTTCTTTGAAAGTTTGATAGAATTCTGCACTAAAACCATCTGACCCTGGGATTTAGATTTTTCAGTTTCGTAAAGTATGGGCTTTTGAAGTAAGACCTAATGGTTCTTTGACTTTCTTTAGTGTCTGTTGTTCTATCTCCCTTTTCATTTCTGATTTTGATAATTTGGATACTGTGTTTCTGCCTATATTTAGTCTGGCTAAGGGTTTGTCTATTTTGATTTTCTCAAAGAGTCAGATCTTGTTTTTCGTGATTCTTTGTATTGTTTTCTTTGTTTCTAACTGATTGATTTCAGCCCTGAGTTTGATTATTTCCTGCCATCTAATCCTCTTGTTATGTCCATTCCTTTTTTTTTCCAGAGCTTTCAGATTTACTTTTAAATTGCTAGTATGAGAACTCTCTTCTTTATTAGGCCAAGTCGTGCTATGAAATTTCCTCTTAGTACTGGTTTCATAGTGTCCCATAAGTTTGGGTATCTTGTGCTTTCATTTTCATTAAATTCTAAGAAAATCTATAATTTTTTTCTTTATTTCTTCCCTGACCCAATGATCATTGATTGGAAAGTTATTTAGTTCCCTTGAATTTGTAAGCTTTCTGTTGCTTCTGTTGTTGTTGAAGTCCAGCTCTAATTCATGATGGTCTAACAAGATACAAGCAGTTAAAATTCAATTTTCTTGTATTTGTTGACTTTTTTTTATGACCAACTATATGGTCAATTTTAGAGAAAGCTCTATGAGGTGCTGAGAAGGTATATTCTTTTATGTTTGGGTTAAAAGTACTGTAGATCTCTGTTAGGTCCATTTGCTTCATAACCTCTGTTAGTTTCATTATTTTTTTCTGTTTAGTTTCTGTCTCAATGTTCTGTCTATTGGTGAGAGTGGGGTATAGAAGTCTCCCACTATTAATGTGTGGAGTCCAATGTGCCATTTAAGCTTTAGTAATGTCTCTTTTATGAATGTGGATGCTCTTGCATTTGGTGCTCAGAATTGAGATGCCATCTTGGTGGATTTTTCCTTTAATGAATAAGAAGTGGCTTTCTGCATCTCTTTTGATTAATTCTGGTTGAAAGTTTATGTTATTAGCTATTAGAATGGCTATTCCACCTTGCTTCTTGGTCCATTTGCTTGGAAAACTTTTTTCTAGCCCTTTCCTCTGAGATAATGTCTATCTTTGTTGCTGAGGTATGTTTCTTGTATACAGCAAAGTGATGGATCCTATTTTGCATCCATTCTGTTAGCCTGTGTCTTCTTTTTTAAGATTTTTTTTATATGTATGAGTACACTGTAGCTGTACAGATGGTCGTGAGCCATCATGTGGTTGCCGGGAATTGAACTCAGGACAGCCAGCTCACTACTAATTGAACTCAGGACCGCCTGCTCACTCTGGCATAATTCACTGTAGCTGTCTTCAGACACCAGTAGAGGGTGTCAGATCTCATTACGGATTGATGGTGAGCCACCATGTGGTTGCTGGGATCCGAACTCAGGACCTTTGGAAGAGCAGTCAGTGCTCTTACCTGCTGAGCCATCTCGGCAGCCCAGCCTGTGTCTTTTTGTTGGGGAATTGAGACCATTGATGTTGAGCGATATTAATGGTCAATGATTGTTAATTCCTGTTTATTTTTATGTTGGTGGTGTTAATGTGTGTATAGTGTGTGTGTGTGTGTGTGTGTGTAGTACATGTGTGTGTTTGTATATTTGTGTGTGCTTCCCTTGTTTTGTTTTTGCTAATGTGAAATTATTTCCTATATTTTCTTGTGTGTAGTTAACCTTCTACGTTTGAGTTTTCCTTCAAGTATTTTCTGTAGGGCTGTATTGGTGGATAGATGTTGTTTAAATTTGTTTTTGTCTTGGGATATCTTGCTTTTTCCACCAATGTGATTGAAAGTTTTTCTGGGTATCATGTCTAGGTTGGTATCTGTGATTTTTTTTTAGAGTCCAGGCCCTGCAAGCTTTTGGAGTCCATGTTGAGAATCTGGGAGTCATTATGATAGGTCTGCCTTTATATATTACTTGTCCTGCTTTCTTATAGCACCCAGAACCACCTTCCCAGAAGTGATATCTAGCCCAGTTATCTGGGCTGGCCCCTATCAAACATCAATCAAAGAAGTGTACCACAGGCTTGCCTACTAGACAGTCTTGTGGGGCATATTGTTTTAACGGAGGATCCTTCTTCACAATGGACTCTAGCTTGTGGTACATTGATATAAAACTAGCCAGCACAGCATCATCAGAGAAGCATTCTTGAGGAACCAGAGAGACCACAGAGAATCACTTTAGGAACCAGTAGTGGAGCTGAGTCCTGGGCCATGATTGTAACTTAGTCAGCTAGGTGAGGTAGACGAAAACACTAGGAAAGGAGAAAGATAGACAAGGAAAATAGAGACTAGAAGTTATTTGAGAGCCACTATGCCACTCTAGGAAATTATCTGACCAGGAGAAAAAAATGCTATGGGGCAAGGAGGCAACTGGTTAAAGGAACTAGGATGTAGAATAGACTTAGCTTGGGTGTTTGTTGCACGAAGCCGAAGAGGAATGAATGAGTGTGTGACTTGACTTTTCCTTGAGAGATGGAAGCAGACATCTATTTACCCCTAAATATGTCACAGATGACACACCAAAGAAAGAATTCCATCCAAGTGTAGCTGGGTGAACAGTGAGTACTGTGTGGGTTCTCACAAAGCCTGGTCAGCTCAGAAGCACCTATATCACTGAAAATCTCACCTTAGCATTAGAGACAACTCATGAAAGCTGTATCCATAGAGCTTTCTGCTCAGCTTGCAGGCAGCTGCACTGGAAAACATCTGGTTCCTCCATCCATCACTTACTGCCTGTCTAAGTTTGTGGGAGGGGGGGGGGGGAGTCTGGTGATTCTTGTCATTTTCAAAACTGGCCAAGCCTTGTATATTTCACAACCTTCCTAAGTGTCTTCTGAGGCTTCCCTGCCCTGAAGGATGGAAGGAAGGATTTCATCCAGAGGAAAAAGTTACAGGCAAATCTTCTGATTGACAGCAGCCAGAGGAGAGTGATGTGATTTATAGGATGACAACACAACACAGACCTGGTGTGTCACTGAGGGCTGAGGACCACATCTCGATAAGCATCGCTGAGAATAGCAACAGTAGCAGCAATAGCTACTTGAGTGGTTTTTCAACTATGTATCTTTCTCCACAGTTTAAACTGTATGGGTGTGTGCGTGTGTGTGTGTGTGTGTGTGTGTGTGTGTGTGTGTGTGCACGCATGAGTGTATGCGTATGCTCATGAGTATATGTGTGTGTTCATGCATGTGTGTATATGTGTGCACACATGTTCACACACAGTTTTAAAAACATCTTTTCTTTTTGTTTGGGTGTCGCTCTTAATATTGTTTCATTACCAGACATTGTGCTAAGGACTTGGGCACTCAGGATCTCATTTGCCCCTTGATGTTAATCAGATAAGAGGAATAGTCTAATTGCAAAGCACCCTGTCGAGTCCAGTTGACCATGGTTTTCATTCCATAATGGTATTCCTTAGTCCTACGGTGCCATTTTGAATTAAGTATGTCTAGAACTGTGGTTATCTGTATATTGCCCATCAGTTACATTATGAGCTCTTTGCAAAGGAGAGTAATACCTATATTCATGGGGCAGCAGGATGTCCTCAAATGTCATACTAGACATTAGCAAAGGTTTGATGATGATATGAATGAAACTATGAGGTGTATAAACTAGTAGGTAAGTCAAACTCTGGATTATAAGAAGTTGTTAGTATCAGTGTTCACTGGATATAGTTCATAAAATCAACTAGGACATATATTATAAGTACAAAATATTTGTTGCTTTTCTTTTTAAACACTGGTTCTCAACCTGTGGGTCACAGCCCCTTTGGCAGGTCTAAGGACCTTTTCACAGGGGTCACCTAAATACAGGGACCATCCAAAAATACAGATACTTACATTATGATTCATATCAATAGCAAAATCATTACATTTATGAAGTAGCAATGAAAATAATTTTATGATTGGGGGGCTCACCACAACATGAGGAACTATATTAAAGGATCACAGCATTAGAAGGTTGAGAATGAATTTTAAATGATCATTCAATATCTTAATTGATAGACAATTTCCAAACAGTCTAGTTGGACCATGTTCTAAACAATGGAGGGCATTTTCTCTTTGTTGTTACTTTAAGTTATTGATGATTTAATCATTTTACTGCTTTATTCTCGATGCAGGAGTGTCTGTCTATGGTCTGAAGTATATACAGATTGAACAAATGCCATCATGGGCTATAACAAAAATTCTGAAAATAGACCTCATTCCATGATTTAATTCACTGTGTTGATTTACCCCTCACTAATAACTTATAATGTATGCATGCAGAGTATGAAGATATGGAAGTCACTGAGTTTAGTGCCTGTCTTGGTTTTCTCTATTAGGAGATCCTGGATGCTCTACAAAAGGCAGAGCCTATGACAGAGGATCTCAAGTCTCAGTTGAATGAACTCTGCCGGTTTTCCAGAGACCTGAGTCCATACAGTGGGAAAGTCTCAGGCTTAATTAAAGAATATAACTGGTGAGCATGAACCATCCTGCTGTTCAAAATAATTTCTTTCCATGTGTATTTCCTTTGAGACAGAGTCTCCGTGTGTAACCAGGATCCTCCTGCTTCAGTCTCAGTTGTAGCTGGAATTCCAGCTATAATGCCAGGAAATAAAGCTGCACCTGGCTTCCAAACATGTCCATATAAAGTAGGAGCTAAGCTGAGCATGGGGTGGTTGTCTGTGATTCTAGTTTCTCAGGGAGCTTATGTGGAAGGCTAAGCTCATGAGACAGAGAAAAGCCTAGGTGACATAGTAAGATCTGGTATAAAAAATTTAAAAAGCTAGAACATTTTTATAGTCTGATTTTAGTGACTATATCAATTAACTAAAAGTAAAATGTAGCTCCAATTAGGTAATGCACATTTCTAAGAACTGTGGATTTTGCTAAATGTCACTTTAACCAACTTTGTCCCTTTTCTTCTATCCTCAAATTTACAAATCACCCATTTAGTCTCTGTCTGCAAGCTTCCAAGGGCTGCCAGAATAAAGAACAGATTTTGCAAGAAAGATTTCAGAAGGCCTCTAGGAGCTTCCAGCAGTGGTTGGTTAATGCAAAAATCACCACCGCCAAGTGTTTCGATCTACCTCAGAATCTTAATGAAGTTTCTTCCAGTCTTCAGAAGATCCAGGTAAGAGCTCTGCTGTCAATGCTAAAGGCAATGCTGAGTCAGGCCAATATGAGATTCTGGGTCTTTGCCTAACTGCACTGCAGATTAAAGATGAGTTTAAGAAATTTAAATTTCAGGTGAACCTACCCTGAAATAATGGAATGAAAACTAGCTCACTAATATACACAATAAGAGTCCTTT
>JADRCD010205991.1:0-10961 GCA_019843815.1 Montemys delectorum | reverse complement strand
GATTGAAGCATTGACACTTTGGTCTTCCTTCTTTTTAAGTTTTATATGGTCTTTGAGTTATATTGAGGGTATTGTCACCTTTTGGGCTACCATTCACTTGTCAGTGAGTAAATACTATGCATGTCCTTTTGGGTATGGGTCACTGCACTCAGGATTATGCTGTCTAGTTCCCTCCATTTGCCTGCAAAATCTATGATGCTATCTTCATTTGTAATAGCAGAATAGTACTCCATTGCGTGAATGAACCACATTTTCTGAATCCATTCTACAGTTGAGGGATGTCTGGGTTGTTTCCAGATTCTTATTCTAGCTATTAGAAATAAGGCTGCTACGAATCTAGTGGAGCACTTGTCTTTATGGTATGGTGGAATATCTTTTAGGTACATGCCCAGTACTAGTAGTAAGCTGGGTCTTCAGGTTGAATTATTTCCAGTTTTCTGAGGTACTATCAGATTGATTTCCAAAATGGTTGTACCAGCTTGCAATCCCACCAGCAATGGAGGAGTGTTCATCTTTCTTCACATCCTCACCACCATTTGCTGTTGTCTACGTTTTTGATCTTAGCCATTCTGATAGGTGTAAGATGTATTCTCAGCTTCATTTTGATTTGCATTTCCTTGATGACTAAGGATATTAAACATTTTTTTAGGTGCTTTACTTCCGTTCAATATTCCACAGGTTAGAACTCTTTGTTTAGGTTGGTATCCCATTTTAAATGGGTTATTTGGTTCTCTGGCATTTTACCTTCTTTAATTCTTTGTAAATTGTGGGTATTAGCCCTCTATTGGATGTAGGATTGGAAATGATCATTTCTCAATCTGTAGATTGCCATTTTGTCCTATTGACAGTTTATTATGCCTTATAGAAACTTTTCCATTTTATGAGGTCCCATTTGTCAATTGTTGATCTGAAACATTGGTATTTTATTCAGGAAAATTTCCCCTGTATCTATGTGTTCAAGGCAATTTCCAATTTTTCTCTTCTATTAGATTTAGCATATTAGGTTTTATGTGAAGGTCCTTGATCCACTTGGACTTTAGCTTTGTACAAGGGGAAAAATTGATCAATTTTTGTTATTCTACATGCAGACAGCCAACTGAACTGGCACAATTTGCTGAAAATACTTTTCTTTTCCCATGGATGGTTTTAGCTTCTTTGTCAATGATCAAGTAACCATAGGTGTATAGGTTTATTTCTGGAACTTCATTTTGATTACATTGATCTGTCTGCCACTGTACCAATACTGTGATGGTTTTATCACTATTGCTCTGTAGTACAGCTTGAAGTCAGGGATGGAGATTCCTCTGGGAGTTCTTTTATTGTTGAGCATTGCTTTCTCTATTCTGGAATTTTTGTTATTTCAGATAAATTTGAAAATCACTCTTTCTATTTCTGTGAAGAATTGAGTTGGTATTTTGATGAGGATTGCATTGACTCTGTAGATTGTTTTTGGTAAGATGGCCAAGCTTTTTTTTTTAATTTTTTTTATTTTTTTTTATTTTTTTTTTAATAATATCTTGTTACTATTGTAAAGGGTTTCATTTCCCTAATTTCGCTCTTAGCCCATTTATCCACTGAGTAGAGAAAGGCTACTGATTTATTTGAGTTAATTTTATATCCAACTACTTTGCTGAAGTTGTTTATTAGCTGTAGAGTTCTCTGATAGATTTTTGTTTGCAGTTGCTCGTGTATATTATCATATTATTTTCAAACATTGATATATTTACTTCTTCCTTTCCAATTTGTATCCCTTTGACCTTCTTTTGTTGTGTAATTGCTTTAGCTATATCTTCAAGTACTATATTGAATTAATAGGGAGAGTGTGGGGAACTTTGTCTTGTCCCTGATTTTACTGCGATTGCTTCAAATTTTTCACCATTTAACTTGATATTGGCTGTTGGTTTGCTACATATTGATTTTTTTTTATGTTTAGTTGTAGACCTTGAATTTCTGATATTTCCAAGACTTTTAACACGATGGAATTTTATTTTCTCAAAGCCCTTTTCAGTATTTAATGATCTAATGTTTTTACTAATTTCTTTTGAGTTTGAATATATTATGGAATATGTTGATGGATTTCCATATATTGAAACATCCCTGCATTCATGGAATGAAGTTTACTTGATCATGGTGAATGATCATTTTTATATGTTCTTGGATTAGGTTTGGGAGAACTTTATTGAGTACCTTTTATCAGTATTCATAATGGAAAGTAATCTGAAGTTTTTCTTCTTTGTTGAGTTTTAGTGTGGTTTAGGTATCAGCTTACCTGTAGCTTCATAGAACTAATGAGGTAGTATTCTTTCTGTTTCTATTTAGTAGAATAGTTTGACAAGTATTGGAATTAGACTTTATTTGAAAACCTGATAGAATTCTGAACTAAAACTATCTGGCCCTGTGATTATTTTGGATGGGAGAATTTCAATGCTTCAGTTTCCTTTGGGGGTTTATGGGTCTGTTTAGGCAGTTTATCTGATCCTGATTTAACTTTGATATCTGGTATCTTTCTAGAAAATCCTCCATTTCATCTAGATTCTCCAGTTTTTTTGAGTATGGAATTTTGTAGTAAGATCTGATAATTTTTGTGTTGTTTTGTTTTGTTTTGTTTTTTTTTGTTGGGTGTACTTTACCTCATTCTGTTGGAGTTTTCCTTCTATTATCCTCTGGAGCAATGGATTAATGGAAAAATATTTTTCAAATTTGGTTTTGGCATAGAATATCTTGGTTTATCCATCTATGGTAAATGAGGGTTTTGCTGGGTATAATAGCCTGGACTGGCACTTTTTTCCTCTTAAGGTCTGTATGACTTCTGCCCAAGATCTTCTGGATTTTAGAGTCTCTGTTAAGACGTTCAGTATAATTCTGATATGTCTGACTTACTTAAACTTTTCCCCTTACCACTTTTAATATTTTATATTTTTTCTATGCATTTTGTGGTAAAATATTATGTGGAAGGAACAATTTATTTTCTGGTCTAATCTATTTGGCATTCTGTAGGCTTCTTGTATGTATGGTCATCTCTTTCTTTGTGTTAGGAGAGTTTTCTTCTATGGTTTTGCTGAAGATATTTACTGGCCCTTTGAATTGGGAATCTTCACTCTCTTCTATACCTATAATTCATAGGTTTGGTCTTTACATTTTGTCCTGAATTTCCTGGATGCTTTGTGTTAGGATATTTTTGCATTTGTATTTACTTTGACTGTTGTGTCAATATTTTCTATGGTATTTTCTATGTCTGAGAATCTTTCTGCTATCTATTGCATTGTGTTTGCTTCAACCTGTGACTTCTGATCTCTTTTAAGAAAGATCAGGAAAACCTAAGGGTTTTCTACCTCTAGGCTTGTCTCTCTTTGTAATTTCTTTATTTTTTTATTTCCATTTTTCAATACTGGACAGTTTTTGTTCAATTCCATCACCTGTTTGATTGTCTTTTCCTTTATTTTTTCAAGGGATTTATGTATGTCCTATTTAAGGGCTCCTACCTGTTTACCTGTGTTCTCTTCTATTTCTTTAATGGAGTTATTTATACCCTCCTTAAGGTCCTCTATCATCTTCATGAGATGGGATTTTAGATCAGAATCTTAATTTCCAGGTGTGTTAAGCTATCCAGGGCTTGTTGTAGTAGGAGAATTGATTTCTGATGGTGCCAAGTGGCATTGATTTCTGTTCTTTATGTTTTTGTGATTACCTCTAGACATCTGCTTATCTTTGGTTTTAAATGGCCTTGCTGTGAATGGCTGGAGCCTGTAACTCTTGTGAGCCTGGTTTAATGTGCCTCCTTCAGTCAAGTTGTCTCTGGATGTGGGAGTGTGTCTGGAGTGCCTAATTTGTGAACTTGTCTGGGCAGACCTCTTGTGAGTCAAGCTGACTCTAGGTGTAGGCTTGGTTGGGATTGCTGATGTATAATCTATGTCTGGGCTCAGTTGTGAATGGGAAGGAAGATGTGTCTCTGTCAAGGTCTTGTGTCCTCCGGGCCTTGTGAGGGTATCCCAGTTAGGCCAGGTATTGTGGCAGAGCAGGGAGAACACACTTGTTAATCTGGTGGTGTCATAACTCCTGGAGTTCAAACTGACTCTGGATGTGGGCAGGGTGGGGATGACTGGAGCACAATATCTGCTCCCTGGTATAGTTGCTGACTAGAAGCAGTAGTTGTTAATTATCCTTTTATCTTATGTAAGAATTAATTCTATTTGTTGTTATCACTGAAATCAAGTAGTGTGGTTTATTATATACTACTTGTGTTGGTTATAATTGACATATAGAACCTCCTCCGAAGTTTCAATTATTCATACTTTGAAGCACAATATCATTGAAAAGGAAGTAGTACAGTACAAGATGGCTTTGATAATAAAGAATAATTCTTTCTAAAGAGCAAGAGAGTTACTTTATGTCATCTTATAGAACCATACCCAAGTGCTTTACAGTCAGAAAGAAAGACAAATTTTAAGGATCAGATGATAATTAACTCTTAATGCAAATTCAGTGTGATTGCTAATCGTACATCAAAAGCGTAAGTCAAATGGAGTTAAAATAGCAAAATCCCATGGGATAGATGAAAGGACGTTAAATGTAGTGATAGAATTGTACAACTAATTCATGTGTCACACAGAATTATTGATTTATAGTTGATTTAAATTCTCAATTTATTTTTCTGATAGTAACAATTCATGAATAATGACCTATCTTATAAGATAATTGATGGTCCACTGAAGGCCTGAGTTGAGGTAAAGAGATGAGAGAATAAGTGATAAAACTGAAGCTGGATACTGCAGCCCACAAATTATTCCGATGATCTTGTAAGTCAGTAATTAAAGATGTGAGCTCTTGCTTTCTTAGGTTATCTTAAATAAACTACAACTAACACTTATCAAACTAGATACGTTGTATCTCCTACCACACAATGATATATACATATAAAGTTTAGACATGTCAAAACTAAATGTTCTACTGGGACCCACATTAATAACAATTCTTCATTTTATTTTCATGTTTTTGGTTTGTGTGTGCGAGTGTGTGTGTGTGTGTGTGTGTGTGTGTGTGTGTGTTGTGTGTGTGTGTGTGTGTGTGTGTATGTTTGTACTCACTTAGTTAAAATTGGGTTCCTCAGCTAAAATGGAATCTTTCTGGGAATAAGAATTGGTTCCATGGAAGAAAGAGAGGGATCATACAGAGTTATGCAGAGTGAAATAGTTGAAAATTTAATAAAAACATCTGAATATGTTAAGGAATATAAAATGTTTCAATAATAAAAGAAAAAATGCTGAGGAATATCAATTATACCTCAAACTGGAATATTTTTATGAAGAAATGCATGGTCTTGAAAATGTTTAAGTAGATTGACTCATGTGACATATACCTTATTTGTCCTGTTATCTCTAAATTTAAGTGCAGAGTTTTCTTCAGTTCCTCTATTTATGCTTTTAAGAAGACCACTTCCTGATTTTATTATTGTATATAATTTTCTAAACTCATCAGTGATGAGTATGTGCGGCATTCTCATCTCTCCCACAGATCCTTTGTACTTCTATTCAGTCCTCTACACCATCTTATTGTTCTTTTTTTGTTAAACTCGTTCTTGTGATTATATTTACAAAATTTCTCTCTTCTTTTTCATCCTTTCAAACCCTCTCATTTGATCTAATCTGGTGTCTTTCAAATTCATATACCACGGACTTTGGAAACACAGCTCAAGGGACCCTTGATTGGAGATTTATCGAAATGGTTCTTCAGTGATGAATAGCAATGCAACTTCCCAAAGGAAGAAGGAATCAAATACTGTTTCTTGTCTCTGAAGAATATTTTTCACATCATTTTCCTATATGGCAAGATAACCTAAAGGGTGTATAATGTATATCCAGAGATAAATACAGTATTCTCCCTCATAAATGAAACCTCTCTTTTCAACAGAGGGAGACCACTACAGAAAACAGTACTTAAAATGCAGAGGGTGGACCCAGTCCAATATATACCAAACACTTCTTTACTGACAGTGTGATAAATATCAAAGGATAGGAGCTGAAAGATTATAAGAGCCATACTAACAGGTAGTTTGCTGTGAGATTGTGTCTCTCTGTAACATTAAAAGCCATACACTTGGAGTGTTACCAGCATGAAATCCCAAATGTGTCTTGAATAGGGATTGCAGCAATGGACATGACAATGTGTACAGAGAAAATCCCAGGAGGTTTCAACAAGACAGAAATAACTACAAGAAATGGAGTCCTGCTGGAGGTAGGGGAGGTAATCTTTTCCCAGAATGGATCAGGGATGAAAACATATACAAGTAACATTGTATTGACTAAGAATATTTTTATTTAAAGATAACATCTATTTTTCTTATGAATTTAGTATTGTCAATAATGTAAAGGAGAATGACAAATAGTAATTCCTGCACACATAGCTTTAAAACCCAAAACATTTAAAGATTTTATGTGAAAGATATTCTCTTGAAAACCCATCAGTACTGATCTTATCATGAAGGGATGTTGGATTTTTTTAAATGCTTTCTCAGCATCTAATGAGATGAACATGTGGTTTTTTTTTTCTTTGAGTTTGTTTATATAGTGAATTACGTTGATGGATTTCTGTACATAGAACCATTCCTGGATCCCTGGGATGAAGCCTACTTGATCATGGTGGATGATCGTTTTGATGTGTTCTTTGATTTGGTTTGCAAGAATTTTATTGAGTATTTTTGCATCAATATTCATAAGGGGAATTTGTCTGAAGTTTTCTTTCTTTGTTAGGTCTTTGTGTGGTTTATGTATCAGAGTAATTGTGGCATCACAGAATGAATTGGGTCGAATACTTTTCATTTTCTGATTTTGTTAATTAGGATACTGTCTCTGTGCCCTCTAGTTAGTCTGGATAAGGGTTTATCTATTTTGTTGATTTTCTCAAAGAACCAGCTGTTAGTTTGGTTGATTTTTTTATTATTATTTTATTTATTTATGTGTTTGAGCACACCATAGCTGTACAGATGGCCATGAGCCATCATGTGTGTGGCTACTGGTAATTGAATTCAGGACCTCTGCCGGCCGGCTTGCTCCGGCCCACTCGCTCTGTTATCATTCAATGTAGCTGTTTTCAGATGCACCAGAAGAGGGCGTCAGATCTCATTACAGGAGGTTGTGAGCCACCATGTGATTGCTGGGATTCGAACTCAGGACCTTTGGAAGAGCAGTCAGTGTTCTTACACGCTGAGCCATCTCGCCAGTCCAGACTTTTTTTTTTGGTTTTTGGTTTTTTGAGACAAGGTTTCTCCGCATAGCCCTGGCTGTCCTGGAACTAACTCTGTAGACCAGGCTGGCCTCAAACTCAGAAATCCACCTGCCTCTGCCTCCCAAGTGCTGGGATTAAAGGTGTGTGCCACCACTGCCCAGCTTTGGTTGATTCTTTGTATAGCTCTTTTTGTTTCCGTTTGGTTGATTTCAGCCCTGAGTTTGATTATTTCCTGCCTTCGACTCTTCTTGGGTGAATTTGCTTCTTTTTGTTCTAGAGCATTCAGATGTGCTGTCAAATTGCTGGTGTGTGCTCTCTCCAGTTTCTCAGAGCCTTGGAAAGATCAGGAGTTCAAGGCCCATACCCAAACATAGTAAAAGCAATATACAGCAAACCAGTAGCCAACATCAAACTAAATGGAGAGACACTCAAAGCAATCCCATTAAAATCAGGAACTAGACAAGGCTGCCCACTCTCTCCCTACCTATTCAATATTGTACTTCAAGTCCTAGCTAGAGCAATTAGACAACAAAAAGAGATCAAAGGGCTACAAATTGGAAAGGAAGAAGTCAAATTATCACTATTTGCTGATGATATGATAATATACTTAAGTGACCCCAAAAATTCCACCAGAGACCTCCTAAACCTGATAAACAACTTCAGTATAGTAGCAGGATATAAAATTAACTCAAGCACATCAGTGGTCATACTCTACACTGGCTGAAAAATAATTAGGGAAACAAAACCCTTCGCAATATAAAATACTTTGGTGTGACTCTAACTAAGCATGTAAAAGATCTTTATGACAAGAACTTCAAGTCTCTGAAGAAGGAAATCAAAGAAGATCTCAGGAGATCAAAAGATCTCCCATGCTCATGGACTGACAGGATTAATGTAGTAAAAATGGCCATCTTGCTGAAAGCAATCTACAGATTCAATGCAATCCCCATCAAAATTCCAACTTAATTCTTCAAAGAGTTGGAAAGAACAATTTGCAAATTCATCTGGAATAACAAAAATCATAGGATAGTGAAAACTATTCTCAACAATAAAAGAACCTCTGGTGGAATCACCATCCCTGACCTTAAGATTTTCTACAGAGCAATTGTGATAAAAAAATGCATGGTATTGGTAAAGTGACAGGCAGGTGGATCAATGGAATAGGACTGAAGACCCAGAAATGAATGCACACACCTATGTTCTCTTGATCTTTAACAGGGGAGCTAAAATCATCCAGCGGAAAAAAGACAGCATTTTCAAGAAATGGTGCTGGCATGTAGAAGAATATTGAGTTTAGTTACTCTTATGAAAGGAGCTGAAAAGCTTTAGAACAAACAAAGGAAACACTTAAATATTAAAAATATGTAAAATAACAGAAGAGAATCAACAAGAGGAATGAATGTAGAAAGAACGACAGGACGCTGTACTACATCTTTCAAAGAAAAGAATTTTGTAGTGTAAAGTTGATTCTACTTCCCAGAGAGTCAGCCATTCTTCCTTTATCATATAATCCCCAAACTTCCTTGCCTCTACCTAAGTCCTCTCATCAGTTGTTTGTAAACCCTCCTGTAAAGACATGTCCCAGCACGTAAGAGAATGGCTCAAAGGATTTATCAGGTAAAAAAAGGAAACAGCTTCATCAGATACCCCAAATTCTCAGAGTCAGCAAAAGTTTCAGAGATCATAGAGAAAACTAAGCCACTGAAGGATCTTCTGAGATATTGGTGTAGGTATTGAGGGGCTTTTTACTTACTGGAAAAACAAAAAGCAAATGGTTCAAAATGACTATAGACAACAACTTGGAACTGAATAGATTCATGTCTCTAATAAATGGAATTTCAAAAGACATCTGATGCTTTATGATAAATTACTGAAATAGATGACATCACCAGACTTCTGGATTAACCAGACTGTGTCATTCATATTTGGATAAAAGATTACTATTGAAGGAATTAGATAAAGCAGTTTAAGATTTTCTCAAAATTCTCATTGTCACTTTTTGAAACTTTTTTTTGAATCATTGCCAATAAAAACAATTAGAAAAGAAACTAAAATTTTCCATTTCTTGTCTCGTCAAACAGCTACTTATGCAGTTTTATACGTCCTGAGTTAATGATAATGAGGACATAGTTTTTATACATTATACTAGTTGTCAATCCATCCCATTCCTTCTAATTTTTATTCATGAATTATATTTTCTTCTCAATCTTTGAGAACTGTCTACTTTGTTAAATCTTACAATTTGAAAGCAATATACTATAATTTCTTATTTTTTTCAAGGTTTGACTTTTTGGTATAATGAAGAGGAAAAAAAACTAAGTGGCTCTAATAGCCTGTGTGCCACATGAAAGCACTTTTGGATGCACTAAAAAATCAGGCAATGAAATGTTCAAATGAATGGATTTACTCTGAGGAGGTAGTTTATTCAGAATACCTAAATTGATTCAAAATTGACTGACAGGATGGAAGAGCTTTTGCCTGCTGGTAACTCTTGTTAATTTTAGAGTCCTATTATTCATGTAATCTCTCACAACCATCAGGGAAGTCTGGCATGATTTTTTTGTTGACTCTACAAACAAAATTAGTGTCCTTGTTTCTAGTAATGCACAGATGGTAATTTTTCTCATGCTTCCATTGGCCCTGTAATTAGGCTAATTAATATGAGACTTAGTATAGTATAACTTATTTTTTACATTTGAAGGGATAAATTAATTGAGCAAATGGCCTTTTTAGAATTCAATGGTATTTTTAGAAATTCCTTTCATATTTCAACACCAATTTTTTTAAATGAAAAGATCAGAATTTTATGGAAATTGTTAAAATTAATGGAATTAAATATATCATATTTCATTGAGGTGGTAATTTACATTTTATTCAGCTTTTCAAAATTTACAAGGTCAGATTTGAATATATATGTATATATATTTCTAAAAGTACTACAGGATTCCTGTTTATTTGCCATATGTTATCATGAGCTCATATATACATACATATGTATATATATAATATTGTTGTACTATTATCAATATAAGCACAGAGAGATTCTATTCATTTCATTTCTTTTTATGAAGAAAACTGGTAATAGTAGTGTTATCAAGGAGTGAGACATGAGAACTACTGATATTCTGTGAAGATTCCCGTATGTCCTATAAGTTGACACTGATACAAATGTTGAGTCACATACTTGCTCTCAGAAAAAACAAATATCTTCAAATGGGTTTTTAATCTTTGAAAAATATATCAAATAATTAGTTAAATTAATAGCATTTGTGGAATTTTAATAATTTCTCAGTATCCTTATAAGATGTTTTATCAAAGTACTGTTTTAGGTTAGGTTTAAAATGTAAACAGTAAAATTCCCAAGGCAGGAAGACATCATTTCATTAAGAAGGTCCTGACTTGTGTTCCATGGTCATAATAAGATAATAGTACTGTGGTAATGATTTAGAAATAACAAATATAAGATAAAAATATAACATTCTGAATGTTAATACATATTTTAAAATATTATAATATGCTAATTTAAAATATAATAATTAATGTTATTTTATGAAGACAGTGACAGAAAAGAGTCATAAAATATGCTATATCAAGAAGTGTTGAATTTTGTTTTGCCCTTTTACTGGTGATTTCAAAGGAAGAAATTTATATTTCATACTTTATCATGCAAACATATTTTGATGAAATCATTCATCCTGTCTTCCTTAAGTACCTTATTAACACATAAGGCAAGAAAATTA
>JADRCD010205990.1:0-17931 GCA_019843815.1 Montemys delectorum | reverse complement strand
AGAGAGAGAAAGAGAGAGAGAGAATGTAGATATATATACCGTGTACTCATTTCACTATATTCTGTCTTTACTAGGACATGAAAATATTGAAAGAATAGCTGTATAGACATTTGGGAACTAAATTTGGAGTTCTGAATTTTTAAAAATTTCTTGTAGCCATTCACTTCTTTTTCACACATTCTTTCTAACTATTGTTAAACTTAACCTGAGCCTTAGGAAGGAGGAAGTGTATGGTGATTTTATACCTGAATAATCTACAGCTTCTTATTTCCTAAACCTTGTCCAGGTGTCAGGCAACAGGTCTTGCCAGGAAAATAATAAAGGGGTGGGAGGGAGACCCTTGTCCAGCCATAGCTCCAGAGACTGGTTTGGGACCATATGGAACTGCTGAGGGCTGGGTACCTGGAGAGCTGGAGCTTGGGAGACACTGCCAGCCAGCGCTCTCCTCACTGCTGGCTGTGGGGAGGCACTATCCCAGTCCACAGTCCAAGGGGGAGGGTGTTGAGGGGGTGGATTGGGGGGGATGGGGATGAGGTGAGAGTGGGGGGTGGGGTGGGGGTGGGGGTGGGGTAGGTGCAGGAGGGGGAAGGGAGCAGTCCTGTGGATTCTCAGTCTTGGACATTCCAGATGCGCTGGATATCTCAGAAGAGCTGATAATGAGTTGAGGGCCTTTGGTGCAGCTCAATCAGCCCCAGGGCTAATGGGAGAAAAGGGGGGTGCCTGGTGGTTGAATGGGCGAGAGTCCTAGGTCCGGTGTTGTTGCTGGAAATGCTGGAAGACCTTCTTGCAGGAGATTAGATGTGACTCTTCAGAGGAAGGCCTAAGCCATAGCCTAAGCTCTAGCAGGGAAGTCTAGATGAAGGGAGGCAGTCCATAGTTCTTTGCTTTATTATAGAAAAGAGAGAGAGAAAGAAGAGGTAGAAAAGTAGAGACTGGCCATGGGAGGGGGAGAGAGGGGGTAAAAGGTGAGAGTAAAGACAAGAAAGAAAGCAAGCAGTTAAGAGAGAGAGAAGGAGTCAAGCGGCCTCTTTTATAGTGGGTTGGGCTACCTTGCTGTTCCCAGCTAAATGTGAGACAGAGCATATCTCTACATTTGCACTGCATGCTAGAATGAGGGGAGGGGGTGTAGAAGCATTTGAGAACCTTCATAGAACCTTTATTAAAAGGAACCTTTAAAAAATTCCAAGCCTGCAATTCAGTGTTCCTCTTTTAATTGGGTTATTATTTTTTTTTTCTGGACAGAGGAGGAGACAATTGGGACAACTTATCCAAACTCTGACCAACCTCTAAGCCTGAGCCCCAGGATTGAAACTGAAGATGAGTAAATAATCCATTTCTAGGTAACGGGCTGCTGGCAATTGTTACCTGTTGAGAAAAGTAATGTTGATTTTCCCTACAATTGTAACATCAAGTTAATAAACACTCTCCAGTGGACTCCAGTGGAACGCTGCACACACAGCAGTGCTTGGGCAGCAGAGATTGTACTTGATGGAGTAAAAAAGAAAAAGAAATAATGCATTCTGGGAAGAAAAGTAGAGATGGAACAGAGAAAATGTGGGAAGAACCTGTATGAAATTCTAAAAGAATATTTTACACACACACACACACAAACACACATACACACACACACACACACACACACACACACACACACACACACCTGAGAAAGGTAAAACATTAGGACATATTTCTCTGAATATTGCTTTTTTATCTTATAAAAATATTGAGTTTGGAAACATGTTCTTACTATTTCTTTCATAAAATAGGGGTACATACATATACATACAAATGTTAAAATAAATTAAATTACAATAAAGTCTTTGTTAAAAATAATTTCTTATTTTAAAGTCTAACAGTGGCAATAACTAGCCCACAATGTTGCTCCAATTTGTAAATGGTGTAAAGTTTTCAAGATTGTATTTTTAAAAAGTAAATAAAGTGTTGTTTTTCTATGTAAAATTTTGATTCATCATTTAGGATTCAATGACCTTTCATTGTAAATCTAATATATTTTTATTCTTGTAATCTGATAGAATACAGGTTTCTCTTGTCTCTTTAATAACTTAAAATTCTCAAAAAGACAAAAAAAGAATTAGTAGTAGTGAAACTTTAACGATAAAGTGTGTTTTGTTGTTACAATAGACACTTTTATCTAAAGTTTAACATTTAGCTATTATTTTAGAAGAGACCTGCATCACTGAGATAAAAACTTGTGGGAAATATTTGCTCAGATCCTACACACAGAAGTGGTAGTCCAGAAGAGATCAAGAATACATCTCAAGCTGACAGTTGATCTTGATGTGTAAGAGTTTCCCACTAGGTAAAGGTTTTTAAGATGAGGAGATATAATAGAGAGTAGCTGAGGCTTGGGAACTTGCAGTAGGCTTGGAGCTCATGCAGAGAGGCCAGCAAGCCAATGTTGAATGTTCAGCACCATTTCAATTTGGGCACCAAATACAGGAGTACATGTTGACTGGTGCTGGCATCCTCCTACCCAACAGACTGCTTGTGCATTGGATAGCAGAATTGGAAAATAACAAACACCCAAGGCACTCAGAGCACATAAGATTATAAATGAGTCCTTCATTTTGGACATTAAGTAAGCAATTGCTTGACAAGACTGGTTGTTTGATTTTTCTTTTAATAGGATTGTCTACTAGTACTTCATTTGTGGATTAAGAAAGCAAGCAAATTACATATTGATATTTTCATAATAAGTGAGAGACTGGCCTTTTGGTTGGACTTGAGACACTTTCTTTCAGAATGGGTTGCCTTGTACAGTTTCTGTGTGAGGAATGTCACAGTGTCTTTGTTTGTCTGTCTGTCTGTTTATTTATTTTGTAATAGTTCATTTTTGTTTTTAAGAAACCTGTTCTTTTTTGACCAGAGACAGAGGGGGAAGTGGATTTGGGGGGGATGAAGAGTAAGAGGGAAGCTGGGAGAAATAGAGGGAGGTAAAACTGTGGTTAGAATGAATTGTATGAGAAAATAATATAATTTTAATTTAAAAAATTGGACCATTTTTTATTTTATGGAAAGATTGATTGAACATGATGGATTTCTTTGCCAAAATTAACAAGAGGTGCATCTTGGAGGTTAGATTTTTTTGATAGTTTGATATAAAGCAAGATAGACCTAGGGATACGATTTTCTTTTTTTATTAGATATTATGTTTATTTATATGTCATATGATTTCTTCTTTCCCAGTTTCCCCTCCAAAAAGAAAACAAAGAAAGAAAAAAAGCAAACAACAACAAGAACAAACCCCTATTGCTCCCCCCTCCCTCTGCTTGTTACCCCACCCTCTCCCACTTATTGGCCCTGGCATTCCCCTACACTGGGGCACAGAACCTTCACAGGGCCAAGGGCCTCTCCTCCCATTGATGATCAATTTTGCAATCTTCTACTATACACATGCTGTGATTTTCAAATGAATAGTGTTAAGATCAGATTAGCTTATGTCTGTGAAGCTTTTTTGTTATTGATGATATTGTTGCTTGTTTGTTATTTTATTTTGTTTTTTATTTTTTTATTTTTGATGATGATAGTACTAAAATGGTATAAGACAACTCAGTCCACTACAGTTTGAGCCATTTCTATACACGCAGCCTGGGATATATTATCTGATTAATTAAGTAGGTATATGTATGGGACTGCTTCTTATTATGTTTCCAATTCTATTTTAATGCAATACTAGTCAGATACTTTATTAATTTTATGTTGTTGCAGAGAGAAGGAAAGAATGTTCCAACCAATATTGATTGGTTACCCTAATGACAGCATATTTGTTGCCATATTTATATTTCTAATAATTATATTACCTTCTTGAAAGAAATGATCATATTTGTAATGATTCTCTTCTTGTTCAGTAGGACCTTCATAGATATACTTTATTACTAGAAATTTAGCAATTTTTTAATTAAACATATTTTTTATTTCATTGTTTAACTATAGGCACAATTTCTGCAACCTGTCTACTGTAGAAAGAATATTGATGTTTTAACTCTTAACATTTTTAGATCAGGCAGTATATTTTAGATTCAAATCAAAGCACATAGCTAGACTTGTCACCTCACTTCTGTATAGGTTAGTAAGTTATGGGTAGTTGTGATAGATGAATGGTTAGCTTCATCTGCTGAAGATGTTCTTGAAAAGGAAGCAAAAAACTTCTCATCTAGTTGATTATTATGATCCTGAAAAGCTCATATTTCACATCACTTATTTTAATGTATACTATAGTATAAAATTTAAGTAATAGTTACTAAAAATTATAGTCATATATAATCAGCCCTCTAATCTCCAATATATTAATTCTTTTTATTCTCATAATACCTTGGATATTTAAAAAAACAATTCCAAATATTACAAAAGTAGTCCAAAATAATTTTTACAATATTATAGTAAAAAATTTACAATAAGAGTATGATAGTGAAAATTCAATTTTTATCTTATCATTATATTAATATATGTCTAATGTATATTTTTCTACATTTTCTACATTCTACATTCTATATTTTTTCTTTTTTATGTGTAAAATTCCTTTCTGGGAAGATGACATTTTTATGAGAAGTGTATAAACCTTCACAATGAGGAAAGGTAGAATAAAATCTAATAAATATCAAAGTCTAGATGTACTTTATGGCTATGTTCCTTTGCTCTGATCAACAGAAAGCCTTTGGTGTCACTCTGATGGACACCTTCTGTCACCTCATCTTTTTTATTCATTCTGCCCAGCTTTCAGCTACAAATTATAGGAGAATTTACTAGAAACTGAACCAGTGAAATATGCTTGGTTATGGTTGGATCATTCCCTTTCTTCCATCTCCAGTAAAATTTAAGAGATAGCTTTTGAATTTTGTAAAGCAGTTTTCACATTAGTTGAACATCAGCAAAAATTAAACATTAAAGAATTAATTTTCACAAATTTGGCTTATTACTTTCAGTGTTATAAGCTTGCAGTTTGTATGCATTTCTCTACATATTTATGGAGATAACACCTTTGGCAGCCACATGTACAAATTATGAGACCTGTAAGAGAGACATATTTTTTAAAATGTAATGTCAAGTAGAGGAATGATAAGTCAGTAACATAGTAATTTGAATAAATTGTCATTTTAATATCTGAGAAAATAATTTTATTATTTTATTAAAAGCAATTTATGAAAATAAGGAGAATTTTTTTAAATAACTAAGCATCCAAAATAATCATAAACCAATATAATTAATCCATTCCTTCACTAAATATGACTTAAATATGTATATATGAAGGATATTTAAATAAATATATATGCACCTAAAAACTGACATATAAAGTATTTACAATGTTACTAATCACTATTACAGAATTTATGATTTTAATTGTCTTAAATTTTCAAATAAAGTACCAATAAGAATATCTTCCTTGTCTTCTTTTTGTATCAGTAATTAATTTTTAGAAGCAACTAAAATAATTATTATTGGGGAATTGAGTCAATTGATAATAATAGACATTAAGGACAAGTAATTATTGCTTCCTGTTCTTTTTGTTGTTAGAGTTGGAATTCTGTTCATGTGGCTATCTTCTTTTAGTTTTGTTGGAAGATTACTTTCTTGCTTTTTCTAGGATGTACTTTCCCTCCTTGTGTTGGAGTTTTCCATTTATTATCCTTTGAAGGGCTGGATTTGTGGGAATATATTGTGTAAATTTGGTTTTGTCATGGAATACTTTGGTTTCTCCATCAAGGGTAATAGAGAGTTTTGCTAGGTATAGTAGCCTGGGCTGGCATTTGTGTTCTCTTAGGGTCTGTATGACATCAACCCAGGATCTTTTGGCTTTCATAGTCTCTGGCAAGAAGTCTGGTGTAATTCTGATAGGTCTGCCTTTATATGTTATTTGACATTTTTCCCTCACTGCTTTTAATATTCTTTCTTTGTTTTTGCATTTGGTGTATTGACTGTTATGTAGCGGGAGGAATTTCTTTTCTGGTACAGGCTATTTGGAATTCTGTAGGCTTCTTGTATGTTCATGGGCATCTCTTTCTTTAGCTTAGGGAAGTTTTCTTCTATAATTTTGTTGAAGATATTTACTGGCACTTTAAGTTGGGAGTCTTCACTCTCTTCTATATCTATTATCCTAAGGTTTGGTCTTCTCACTGTGTCCTGGATTTCTTGGATGTTTTGGGTTAGGAGCTTTTTGCATTTTATATTTTCTAAAGTATCTTCTGCACCTGAGATTCTCTCTTCTATTTCTTGTGTTCTGTTGGTGATTCTTGCATCTATGGCTCCTGACTTCTTTCCTAGGTTTTCTATCTCCAGAGTTGTCTCTCTTGCCCCAGCCCGCGGGGCGAGTAATTAACCAGGGTCCGAAGAGGACCGAACCTGAAAGAAACGGACGAGAGAGAGAGGAACGAGGCCAAGCAAAAACGGTTGTCAAAGCCTAACTTTACTTCAGAAGGGCAGGGCAATTATACTCGCAGAGCAAGGAAGCGTTAAGAGGAAGTGGGGCGGGGGGGGGGGTGTACACCTGGCTTCACACCTGGCCGGAGCGGAAGCGTTGACAAAACATTTTATGGTTTTTCCGAGAACACTCCATGGTTCCTCCGAGAATAGACTGTTACTCAGATAAGGTCAAATTCTCAGGGACAACAAGGACACTCTGTCCCTGACACTCTCTTTGTGATTTCTAATTGTTTCTACTTTCATTTTTAGGTGCTGGATGGTTTTGTTCCATTCCTTCACCTGTTTGATTGTGCTTTCTGTAATTCTTTAAAGGAATTTTGTGTTTCCTCTTTAAGAGTTTGTACTTGTTTACCTGTGTTCTCCTGTATTTCTTTAAGAGAGCTGGTTATATCCTTCTTAAATTCCTCTATCACCATCATGAGGTATGATTTTAGATCCAAATCTTGCTTTTCTGGTGTTTTGGGATATCCAGGACTTGCTGTGGTGGGACTACTAGGTTCTGATGATGCCAAGCAGTCTTGGTTTTTGCTGGTAAGATTCTTACATTCGCCTTTAGCCATCTGTTGATCTCTGGTATTAGAAGTTCTTGCTGTCTCTGGCCAGAGCTTGTTACTCCTGTGAGTCTTTAAGCCTGTGTCAGCACTTCTAGGAAATCAACTCTTCTCTGGTAAGACCTGTGCACAGAGAGCTGTGGATCAGCAATCCCTTCTGAGTCCTGGGGTCAGAGCACTACCTGGAGATAAGCTCTCTGCTTCTGGGAAAAGTGCACAGAGGGTTGTGGATTTGCTATCCCTGCTAGTTGTGGATGGAGTAGAAAGGATCTTGTCCAGACACCCTGCAGCTTCTGTGGTCTGTGCCTCCTGGCTGGTCCCACCTTAGAAAGTCACCCTAAAATAATTATTGAGTGGATCATTTTAATGTCCAATGCAGGACCTCAGAAAAAGTATCAGAAAGATCTCTGTACTAAGATTATAAAAGAATACTGACAAAAGAATTTTAAAAGTACATGCGAAGTTATACACACAGATTAGAACCTAAAACAACTAAACGCATGTGTCCTTAGACACACAGACTTAAAATAATCTCCATGAAAATCACATCAAATTCTATTGGAGCCATATAAAGATTCATTAAAGGATTCATTAAAAATGATATATATATATAATTATTCTAAAATACCCAAATCTTTATTTCCTAGACAATTTCATAAACATACACTTATTTTACTGTTTTTGATATATATATATATACACTTATTTTACTGTTTTTAGATATATATATATATATATATATATTATTCATTTATTGATGAATTATTTTTCCTGAGATACCAAAGCATATCAGCAGAGAAAACATGGAATTAACAGAAACTGAAGCTGACAACTAGATCTTTAATTTAAAAAAATGTAGCAATCTATTACTTACACAAAAGTTTTCTTAGACTAAAAATATCTGAACTCAACATTAAAATATTTGAAATATTTAGGTAAAAATGTAAAGTCAAATGTTTGCTGCAGTGGTGGTGTCAACTCCACTGGCCAAAGGAAACCAGAATAAACATTGTTTCTAGTATTATCTTTAGAAAATAATATGTAAATTAAAATTACATTTATTGATTTCGTTTTGGATGTTTTTGTATGTGACAGTACATGAGTGGGGATCGGAGGACTATGATACTCACTTATCTTTTTTATCACATGAGTTCTTGGGCGCAAACTCGGTCTTCAGGCTGGGCTGTAATGTCCTTTACTACTGAGATTTGTGTCCCTCCAACCATTCATGGGGACTACACATATAAGAGTAGCATTTATGTTTTCTTCAGTTAAGGAACATCTAGGTTGTTTCTGGTTTCTGGCTATTATGAATAAAGCTGCCATGAACATAATTGAACAAGTGTGCTTCAGGTCTAGTAGAGCATCTACTGGGTAACTGCCCGGAAATGGTATAGCTTGGTCTTTGCATAGAGTTATTACCAGTATTTAGGAATCTGCCAAATTAATTTCCAAATTAGTTGTATTATTTTGCACTCCTATCAGCAATGAAGAAGTGTTCCCCTTGCTCTGTATCCTCACTAGCATGTTTTTGACTTTAGTCATTCTGAAGGTGTAAGACAGAATCTCAGAGTCATTTTGATTAGCATTTTTTCTGATGACCAAGGAAGCTGAATATTTTTCCTTAAGTGCTTCTTGGAAATTAGAGATTTCATTGTTGATTATTTATTTTTTATGCTGTCCAATTTCTTGACTTTTTTATATATTTTGGGTACTGGTCCTCTGACAAATGTAGCATTGATGAAGATCTCACATTCTGTAGGCTGCCTTAGTGTCCTATTGGTAGTATCTTTAGCCTTACAAAAGCGTTTTATTTTCAGGAGGCTCCATTTATTAACTGTTGAACTTAGTGCCTGAGTTATTGGTGTTTTGTTCAGGAATTTGTCTCCTTTACTAATGTGCTCAAGGCTATTCTTGACTTCCTCTTCTATTAGATTTAGTAGTATGAACAGGTTTATGTTGAAGTCTTTCATTCACTTGAACTTGAGTTTTGTTCAAGGTGATAAATATGGATCTTTTTGTATTCTTCCTCATTCAGACATCCAGGTATACAAGTACCATTTGTTGAAGATGCTTTCCTTTTGTCCATTGTATGATTTTGGTTTCTTTGTCACATATAAACTGTCCATAGGTGTGTGGGTTTATTTCTGGGTCTTTGATTTAATTTCATTGGTCAATCTGTTTTATGCCAGTCTTTATTAATATTGTGCTGTCATATACCATTAAGTCACTGATGGTGATACCTCCAGAAGTTATTTTATTGTACAGTATAATTTTACTATTCTGGGTATTTTGTTTTTCCATATGAAATTCAGAATTTTTCTTTCAATGTCTGTAAAGAATTGTGTTGAAATTTTGATGGGAATTGCTTTGAATGTACTGATTGACTTTGGGAAGAAGGCCACTTTTACTATCTTAGAATCTACTGATTGACTTTGGGAAGAAGGCCACTTTACCATCTTAGTATACTCTCATATCTTCCTCAGCTTCTTCTTTAGATATCTGAAGTTCTTGTCATATACGTCTTTCACTTGCTTGCTTAGCTTTAAACCAAGATATTTTATATTATTTATATGCTATTGTAAAGGGTGTTGTTTCCCTAATTTCTTTCTCATCCCATTTATTGAGGTTTGTATAATGGAAGGCTACTGATTTTTTGTGCTAATTTTCTATCTGGCCACTTTGTTGAAGTTATTTATTAGCTGTAGGAGTTCCCTGGTAGAATTGTTGGCGTCACCAATGTGTATTATGAATATCTACACAGTGGAAGACTATTCAGCTGTGAAAATCATAGACATAATGAAATTAGAAGGCAAATGTGTGGAACTAGAAAATACTATCTTGAATGAAGTAACACAAACCTAAAAAGACATGCATGGTATGTACTCATGTATAAATGAACATTAGTCATAAAGGATAATCATGCTATAATCCACAGGCCCAAATAAATTAGTAAGGAGGGCTCAAGTAAATATGTGTGAATCTCAGTCAGAAGAGGAAACTAAATAGTTATCAAAGGTGGATTGAAGGAGCGAACACTGTGGCAGAGGGGATCAGGTGTAGGGAGATAGATGTGGGAGAGAGCTGAGAGTGAGATAAACTCTAGAGAATCTATGGGGGTGTCCTAATCTCAGAGTCCTACCAGAATGGTCTATGGAGACTAAAGTTGGCAGCTCCTGTACCCAGGCAGGACTTCAAATGGAAGAAGGGATGATCAACCCAACCACAATACATTTACTTCCAATTTTTTTCTGCCTACAAGATGTGCAGGCATAATAATGATGAAGCCAAGACTGAGGAATTCACTAACCAATGATTGGCACAACTTGAGACCCATCCCATGTTAGAAACCTAACCTTTGGCATTAATAGATACTCTGCTATTCTTGCAAATAGAAGCCTAGCATAACTGCATCCTGAGCAGCTTCATCTAGCAGCAGATGAAGACAGATGTAGAGACCCACAGCCAAATATCAAGTTGAGCTCAAGGAGACTTGTACAAGAGTAAGTGATAGGACTGAGCATGCTGGAGTGGTCAAGGACAGGCCAAGAAGACTTACAATATCAATTAACCTCGGCGCATGGTGGCTCACAGAGACTGAATCATCAACCAAAGAACATGCAGGGACTGACATACCACCTCTACTCATTTGTAGAAGGTGTTCAGATTGGTCTTCAGGAGGGTCCCCTAAAAAATTGAAACAGGGGCTGTCTCTGACTCTGTTACCTGCCATTTCATCCCCTTGTTCTAGTCAGACTACCTGATTGGGCCTCAGTGGGAAAGGATATGCTTACTCCTAGTATGAAAAGCAAATAAATATATACATTAATAAAAGCAAAGAGTAGCATTTGAAGAACAGAAGGAAGTATATTCTCCTTACAACAAAATATTGTGGGATGGGATGATTTTTTTTCTACTCACCTTCTGATGTTGAAAATATGTCCTCTTGTACTTAAATGGTATGATTACCAACCACTCTATCAATGTCCTAGAAATTGGATTTACTCTGGATTTAGGATAGAAATTGGATTTACTCTAGGATTAGGATCTTGGCCTTTTTTAATAGTTTGTAAATACCATGTGGTAGAAATTTTCATTTGTTAAATAAAAAATTGACAAGTCAATTTCTCTGGTTTTTTAACCTCTATTAAACAAAGTTATGTCAAAATATAGTAGCAAAAATTAAAAGCTTTTGATTTTCAAAGCTGCTGTTAAAAGGATTAATAGTTAACATAATACAAGTTATAGAATTGGAGAGAATGTTTGCAAGTCATATATGTAAATATAGTATATGTATAATAATTTTAGATGTATGAATACTCACAACACAGTTTAAAGTACATGTTGAAGATTTAAAAGCACTCTTCTTCAGTAGAGTGACACAGGTGACATATAAGCACAACAGAAAGAAAACTGACATCCCTACACATTAAAAATGCAAATTAAAAGTTCTATGATACCTAGGCATACAAATATAAAAATATAATCTTAGCACTTAGGAAGATAGAATAAGAGGATTATGAATTTAGCACCTGCCATGTCTATCTACAACTGTGCAAAAATATAAACTCACTGCAGCTCCCTTATACTGTTGAAGAAAAATTAAAATAATGTGTAAGTCAATCTTACAATTATGGAGAGTAGAAATACACCTTTATTTATATACAACAAATTCCTAAATATCTAGGTATTTATCCAACAGAAATTATGCAAAACATTGATGAACTTAAATAATGCTAATATGCTAATGAAGAGCTTTATACTTTAATGGTCAAATATGTGAAACAATTCAAGTGCTCATTAACATATGATATATAAACAAACACAGAAATAAATAATTTTAGCTTCTTATTTTTCTATTTTTTTTCCCTGAATTTGTCATTTTGAACTAGGTTCTGCGTATACAACCCAGGTTGCTCACAAACTAGTAATTCTCCCACCTTAGCTTGTTAAATGCGACAAGTGCAGATTTTGAGTCATATCACCCAGTTCATGAATTATTAATATACATTACAATATAGATGAATCTCAAAGTAGGTCAGATCACCTTGTCATCTTGATGGCCTATAGATTTGGTACTATTTCTGTGAGGAATTTAAGGCTGTGCAATGTATTATTTTCTTTTTCTTTTTTCTTTTTTGTTCTCTCCTGAAGAGAATGTGAATCAACCTTCCTATTAGATACCAGGAAGTAATGAGGCTCACCAACACTTGTTAAAAAATAATTTCTCATGAGCTTTTGCTCAAAATTAAAAATATAAATAGTATTTAAATGTCTCACTAGATTCATGTTCCCTTGTTTAGAGAAATTCTTAGATTTTATTCACAGAGAAGCCCTTGAAGCTTTCTGCCTAAAGAGAAGGAAGAAAAATGTTGTACATAGAAAGACAAGCAAAAGCTAAGAGAAAATATTTCCCTCTAAAGATTTAATAGGCACCATAATGTCTGAACGTGGAAGTTATATATAAAGGCTTTAAAGAGGGGTCTGAATATTATGAGAGTGAAGCAATGTGGGAGGTGTTTGTATTAAAATATACAAAGACTCTCATTAAGGAAGAAGAAAGCATCACTAAAATATACTAAATATCAACAGCTTAATGTACACACTTAGTTGAGTTATGTAACCCATTGGAAAGTTTCAGTTGCAACATATTCATGTATGCTTTTATGGAGGTACATGGGGGACCGAAGAGATGGCTAAGACATTAAGAGCACTCACTGCTAGAGATGGCTAAGACTTTAAGAGCACTCTCTGCTCTTCTTGAGGTCCTGAGTTTAATTCCCAGCAACCACATGGTGCCTCACAACTACTTATAGTGGGATTTGATGTCCTCTTCTGGAGTGTAGATGTACACTCAAATAGAACACTTATATACATAAAACAAAATCTTTAAAAATAAAGGATACATAGAGTACTGTATACTGTTTCTGCCATAGGACAACAAAGTTCTTTCTACATGAAAGTTAAATTATGAATACTATCAGTTATTCATTTATAAATTGTATTATTTCATGAAATAAATAAATGAAAAAAATTACCATGCTATGAATTATTTGCCCACCATTCCTTAACTGGATACCACATTTTGATTGTAATATTGCACATAGTAGCTATCTTGAATAAGGCCACCTCAGTGAGAAATAAAATTTTGTTACTGTAAAATAATTTATAATCAGTATAAATGTTTTAATTAATGCAATCAAAATTTCACAACATTGTGAAAATAATTTATTAGTTCTCAAAGTTTCCTCTACCCATATATTCCATATTAAGTGTTGTTACCCCTGTTGGAAGGTACCATTTACTTAGAGGGGAAAATGTTGCAGTATTTTTTTTAAAAAAAGCATAAAACTTCAGCTCACTTAAAATATTAGCTTTTGTTGCCAAAGTTTAAAGTTCTTTTGTCAAGGAGTGGATGAGATTGCCCCTTAATTACGAAACAACTAGACATATAATGGGATTTCTTATCCTCCTGTCACTGGCTAAGCTTGAACAAAACTACCACTAAAGATCTCTCAACTCTAATAATCATCAGTTTTACTGAGGTAAACTTCCTGTGTTGCAAAGAATGGTCCCTGCAGCAAAGTACCTTGCTTTGTTTTCCTTAAGGTTATGAATTGTAATTTTGACAAGATCCCCTTAGGATATTTTACACATCATCAGTAGTCAGCACCTATTTCTGGGTGAAATAGAACAAACTCCACTCTAACTCAGCAGAAAACAGGAGAAAATTTTACTGCTGTATGAAAAGTGTTTCCCTGCCTCGTCTTAATGATGACAGGAATCTACCATGACTAAGTGACTAAATACACACTCTTTTGTTTTCTCTATAGAAATGTTCTCAAGGATTTCTTTCTTTTTACAATACAATTATTTGGTTTTTTTTAGAAGAAACATTTAGTTTAAATTTAATAGGTATTTAACTTTGTTACAATTTTAATGGATTTGGAGGATCTAAAATATTATATTTAGTAACATGCAATCCAAATCTTTACTAGTTTTTTTCTGTTTATTTTCTTAATAAATTTAAATATTTAAGGCAATTTTATCAGAAATTATAAGAGATATACATATTTAAGAAAGCTATGAGCTTGAACAAGTATATACAAACGTCCGGAATTATACACTCCCAAGCAAAGTACAGCACTGTACTGTTTCAGCCTATTTATATTTATATTTATATTTATATATTTGAGAACCTTAAGTGTACTAATGTGTCCCATTAATCATTTTCACTAAGCAACTCAAAAACAAAAATCAAAGAAGCATACATCTAAAAGTTTTTGATATAAGGTCCTTTTGTCCTTTGTTCTGTTTCTTAATAGTATATGAAAGTGCTGGGCAGTGGTTGGCATGCCTTTTATCCCAACACTTTATCCCAGAACTTGGGAGGCAGAGGCAGGCAGATTTCTGAGTTTGAGGCCAGTGTGGTCTACAGAATGAGTTTCAGCACAGCCAGGGCGATACAGAGAAACCCTCTCTTGAAAAATCAAAAAAAAAAAAAAAAGTATATGAAACTTCTCTGGATTTGTCTTACCATGCTTCACTGTTTGTTGCTATATCTACTCCAGTAGCCAAGTGTTGAACACTAACTGACTCTGTAAAGCCTCCTTTCCTGCAACTATGTATGTGTACGCTGTTGTGAATGTATAATGTATGCGCATTGTCTATGTCCATGTCTTCATCTATGTTACATGCATGGATGCTTGTTTGAGTGTGTCTAGATGGATGTTTGTGTGTGGAGGTGTATGAAGATATGCGTTTGTGCCTGCCAACATTCAAACCTGCTGTGGAGAATCTTTGTAGATCATTTCTTTTGTATTATGTATTTACATAGGTTTCTGGATGCAAGATTTGAACTCTCACTTGAAATCAGAGTCCTCAATATGGCTAGATTAGCTAGCCAAATAAATCACTGATTCCACAGTCCCTTCCTTTATTGTACTGCAATTACAAGAGACCCATTATTTTTAGCAGACAGTCGTGTGTATGCCGAGGATCAAACCTCTCGATCCCAAACTTATGTGCTAAGGGTTAAACTAAGTAACCCATCTCCTCAGTCCCAGATCTTTCTTTCTCAATAATTTCCCTCTATTACATTTTATAAAGTGTATATATTTCTCCTAATTAAATGTGTCATCTAAAGCTTGATGTTTTGTTCCAGCATAATTTGAGAGAGGGAGAGAGAGAGAGAGAGAGAGAGAGAGAGAGAGAGAGAGAGAGAGAGAGAGAGAGAGGTTTGTTTTGATAGTTTTCTATCATTCTATATAAATCTCTCTTCTTACCATAGATCACATATCTCGAAATTAGTTTTAACTTTTCTCTATGCAGGATATTTTTCAGGGATATATTCTGAATTTCTCTTGAAATATCATGATTAATAATTTAATTTATTACTGATATACTCACATATAAAGTTTGCCTATCAGGATATTTATTAACTTTTGAAAATGGCTTATATGTTATGTTTATGAGTAATATTTATATCAATGTATTCATACAATTTTGTACATTTGTGTCTTTATTTTTTATAGAATAATGAAATTGCTCATGTGAAGTTTCTTTACAAGAAAGGGACAAAGCATTCTACAGAGTACCATTTTGTATTTTCAATAGACTGTTGCAATTAATTACCATATAACTTGGAGTTGAAGTTATAATAATTTTAAGTTCAGAAATCTAGGGAGTATTTAATGGCTGTTCTTGATGATTTTGGTTGATCTTTCTGATTGACAATAAGAGTGAACTTTTCCAGTCATATGGTGATTGTGTATGTTGCAAGGAAGGAAATGTTTTTGAAGAAGTCTTCCCACTTCCAAAACTCTTTCCAGATCTTCTGTGTCTCTAAACCACACAACTATACCCAAACTCTCTCTCGTTTTCTTTTTTTAACAATTAAAATCAGAAATCAGAGCAACAAAATGCAGCAGGACAAAAAGCGTCTAAATGAAAAAAAAAATGGCTATCAATAAAATACAAAAAAAAACCCAAAACCAAAAAAAAACCCAAAAAACAAAACCAAAAACAAAACCAAAACATTTTATGTTGGCCAACTGTTATTGGGCATACGACCTTCCCTGCGCTATGGTGGATAGACACATTCAAACTCTATTGAAGAAAACTAATTTCATTTTTATCAGTGAGTATCAATCCCAGGTACCTTCTTATTTAGGTATGGAAACCCATGCTATTTCTTAATTCACTGCTGATTTAGATTGATGAGTACTAATCCTTCTAACCTTTCAATATTTAGATAATCAATAGTTTTTCTCTTTATATCCAAGTGCTTGTAATTTTGAGATATTGATAATTCAAAATTTTTGTGAGTTACTACAACATGGAAGGAAGTGACTTGAGTGTTTCACGTTTCAATGCTTTATATGCAGTTGTATTTTTTCTAAGAGAACTGTGACAGGTGAAAGAAGTCTTTTTCTTCATGCCTATTACATTGTTCTCTTGTACTCAGTAGTACATATCCCAACTAGTGTGTCCTTGAGATTGCACACTGGTTTCTTATCTGAGTATGACATCTGTACCTCTGCTATCTCTTTCATTTAGCACAGTTAATTATATGAGTCCCAAAGACTGAATGAGGGAAAGCATATTTGTCTCATACAAATTTCTATTCTCTCAGCAAAACTTTTCTGACCTTGCAGTTCCAAAAGTGTGAAAATAGATTTTGACTTTTTTCTCCACTATGTTTGCTGAAATTGCCAGTTTACTCTAACTCAAGAGTAAGTCTAATTTAAAGCTCTCCCTCCTAGCCAGATGTCAAGGTAAGATATTTATGAAGTGCAAAAATTTTTCATGTAAATGTATTTTCTTCACACTACCATTACAGTAAGTTTTGTGCATCAATTTCAGAAATTTATAAGACCACTGTTTGCTAACAATTTAGCATCCCATATCATATTTATCATATTTATAATTTATTCACATTCACATACTAATAACTCTCGCATACATAAGTTCACTTATCCTATGTGTGACTTCATTTTCCTTGGCAAAACATGTACTTTGAGTATTTTGCTGTTATTATCACACCATGCTTGTTATGTCAAGAAAAGATTTCTGATAAATGATGTAATAGTCAAGTCCCTAGACCGGAGTGAGCTCACAGCTACAGTAGTGAAACCCAGAGAAATTATTTGGAAGTCATCAAAAATGCAAAAGTATAACATTCTTCTCACAAGAATGGATGACTGTGATCAGTCAGTACATTTGTGAGACAGAGCATAAGTTGTTGCAAAATATATAGTTCTGACCACAAAGTGTCCTTATCCAGTCTTAAGATTTATATTTATTTTCTATCACATTCCCAAATATCATTTGGTGATACAATAATTAACTCTCTACTGTCACTCATAAATGTACTAAATTTGTTCTGTTTATATTTATGGGAAACTTAAAAGTTAAGATAAAATTACTGTAGCCTCAATATCTAAACTGAGATAAATATATAGCCAGATGATATTGTTTTCTATTCTTCTAATGCCCATGTAAGTCCTGGTCCTTGTCCAGTTACAGCTGTAGAAGGTTACTACTCTTTTTTTCCCCCAGGAAACTGAACTACTTTTTGACACCATTGGCAAGGCTGTCTGCTTACTTTACACCATAAAATTGAGACAAGAGCAGTTTTTTTTATTTCAATTTTTTCTTTTATTAGATAGTTTCCTTATTTACATGACATAATATCTTCTTTCCCAGTTTCCCCTCCAAAAAAAAAGAAAAGAAAAGAAAAAATAAGAAAAGAAAGAAACAAAAGAAAACAAACAAACAAACAAACAAAACCCTGTTCCCTCCCCCCTCCTCCTACTCACCAACCCACCCTTTCCCTCTTCCTGGCCCTGACAAGAAGATCTGACAGTACCCAACAAATACAGAAGTAGAGGCTCACAGCCATCCATTGGACTGAGCACAGGGTCCCCAATGATGGAGCTAG
>JADRCD010205989.1:0-15423 GCA_019843815.1 Montemys delectorum | reverse complement strand
AGGCTCCTGACGTTAGCACACGGTCAGAAGAGGGCAAGCACTCAGCTGTTACTTAAAAAAAAAAAAAAAAAAAAAAAATGGTTTCGGGTCTTTGCATTTTGCCAGGAAACCAGTCTGCTTTAGATTCACTCTTCCCAAGTTCCTATTTTGACTCGGTGACAGTCTTGGAGTCAGTGTTGACAATGTGATTGTTCTCGGTCCCAAATTCTCTGGTGGTAACCCACCCCTATCAAATTATTTACCTAACCCTTCTGCTACCTTCATTCCTACCAACTGGTGAGCTGGTAAACTGGTCCTGGCTCCACCTGAAAGCATTTCTGGGCCCGGGGCCGCTCCCTCAGTCGCAGCTGGCTGTCTCGGTTGTCTCTGCTAAGTCTCCTCCTTCATCATCCTCCCCCTACACGCTGGACTAGCCTGCAAACTCCCCCCACTCGCTTCTAGATCAGGCACTTCACTGCTTTACTCCCCTGTTGAAAAACCCAACATGTTCTCTCCCATGGCAAACAGAGTAAGACCTTGACACTTTGGCATATTCTACGATGCCAAAATCCTTTTCAAGATACTGAAACAGATACCACCACTGAAAGAATACGGATGGCACATAGCCCCATGAAAAGATGCTCAATCCCCAGGTATCCTGAAACCCACATTTGAACGTCCCTGTGATGTCAGCCCACAGTCACGAAGGACTCAGGAGGCAGAGGCAGGAGCATCTCTGTGAGTTTGACATAGGAAAGCTGGAGCCATGTGGTGAGACCCCGTCCCTAAAACAAACACACAAAACACCAATCAAGATCACCGCATCCAGAGGAGGTTGAGGAAACGGGGGTCTTAAGCTTTGCTGGGTTGCGTTAGATGATGTAGACACCAGGGCAAACGGTCAGTTTCTTAAAAAGTTAAAATTATCCTTCCCATGCGGCTGAGCCATACTCTATGTGTGGGGAGTCTTACCCAAGAGAAAGGAAAGTGTTTGTCTAGGAAACGCCCCATATTCAACATTCATGGGAGTTCATTCATAATAATGAGAAACTGGAAACAATTTCGACACTCATCAAGAAACAAAGGATTAAAATCATGTGATAGGGTCACATGATTGATTGAGCAGTTTAGGAGAAGACATCAACTGAATTTAAATGAGCAAAACAATATAAATGTGTAAAGATATTATAGAGCTACAGATCCGTTGAATAAAATAGGCAAACAAGTGGGAACGATCTGTAAGAGTCTAGGGCGCCCACAAGTGTGAGCAATCTCTGTGAGTTTAGGGAGGTCACAAGTGTGAGCAATCTCTGTGAGTTTAGGGAGGTCACAAGTGTGAGCAATCTCTGTGAGACTAGGGAGGTCACACCAAGTACAACAGACCACTTGGCTCTAACAGTGGAAGCTTATTATTATGCAGTGGCGGGCAGAATTGATTTCTTTAGAGTCTCCTTTTCTTTTTGACTTGTAGATGGCCATCTCCTCCAGCCCCTTCATAGAGCTGCCACCCTGTACTTATCTCTGTCCAAACATAGTCTTAAAAGAACCCCCGTCGGCTTCGAGCTCACTCTGGAGACCCGGTTTTTATTTTCTTACCCCATAGAAGATCGTATCTTCATGTAGAGACACTCTCTGAAGCCTTGTGGGTCACAATCAGCCTTGTGAATCTGAGTGAGACACAGTTTATCTTGTAACACTGGCTTCGCTTATCTTAGGTTCTAGAAAATACAGTGTCGTCTACAGGGACAGAAATCAAAACCATAGTCAACTGGGCTGGTGGGGGAGGGGTGGAGCGGTGGAGGTGTGCGAAAACCTGGGGGCGAGGGTGGATACCCTCCTGTTTTCATTGAAGGTGGTGGTTTCCTGGGCATTTTCACATGACAAAACTATCTCAGTGTACACTTTGTACAAGTGCGCAAAATCTGGTTTGTGTTTCTAGGGAATTATTGACAGTCCCTCACCTCCTCAAAGTCTCATGGTCCTCCAGCCCCTGGTCCAGCCTATCCCTTTTAGGCCCCACACTCCCACACCGTACTGCTTCCTAGAAGCATTTAAATATTGTCAAGTTTCTGAAACAGCCCAGAAGCCTTTGCAAAAGTTTCCATCCGCTTTGATGGCCTCTGTCTTTTTCTGCTTTGTGAATACAATTTGGACACCCAGTTTTAGTCTGTAGGTTCAGTTGATTTGTCTACCTGACTGCTTTCATGGCTTTGTTACAGTTATTTTGTATACTAAATAAATGTAAGGAATAAAATGGAGCCAGCACCATGGTTCAGAAGGCACCTGCCATCCAACCTGGGGATCCGAGTTCAACCCCAAGGCCCCTTCTAATCTCCTTACGTCCCCCTTACATGGACAAAGAAGACACAATCGTAAAAAGAATTATTTTGTTTGTATTCAATTAAGTTAAACTTTAAAAAAAAAGTAATCCTTTTGGGGGAGGGCTGAAAATAAACTTTTTATTTTGGAATCATTTTAGATTTATAGAAAAACAGCCAAATTGCAAACATAATACAGAGTGTTGTCATTTTGTATTGTTAAAGCTAGGAAGTCAGCCCGGGTGTGTTACTACTATCAAAATGTCAGACATCATTCACATTTCTAGGATCTTCCCACTCGTGTCCTTTTTCTGCCCCAGGATATAGCACAGCATACTTTGTCACATTTTATTACCATGTCATTGAAGTCATCTGACTTTCCATAATCACATTTTATTACCATGTCATTGAAGTCATCTGACTTTCCATAGTGTCTTGCTTTTAGCTGCCTGGCTTTTGTTGGATAGATTTTTTTTTTGTTGTTGTTTTAATATTGTTTAATCCCATGATCTCTATAAGACTGGCCCTAGAAGTTAAGAAAGAAAATCAATGATTTACGCGACCTCCTATGTGCCTGTAAAGGATTCTCTAGAGCAAAAGAAATAGCAAGACAAAGGGTGCTTGTTAGACTCTTACATGATTAAGACTAGATACTCCAACAATGCCATCTCCCAACAATGACAATGGCCGCTTAGGGCTACAAGCTTGGAGAGGCTTAAGAACAGAAGTCGGTCCACGAAGCTGGCTACCTCAGCCATCCCAAGCTGACGCTGAAGTCCTGTAGGATTCCTGGAGAGACATCTATACTGGACAGCTGAAGATCCGATTCCCAGGGTGGGGAGGAATGGTGGGAGTCGGAGCAGGAAGAACAGTAGAGCAGATATTCTCACCAGTAAGAAGGAAGGAGGGCAGCAAAAGTTTTCATTCAGATAAATATCTAAGGCACTCCAGAAAGGCCATATCCATTCTGGAGGAGGGACTTGCCCCTTTATGTCAATCCTTCCAGGAAATAGCCCCATGGGCTTTCCAGAGGCAGGCTTCATAGTTGATTGCAGATGGAATCAATCCGACAACCAAGATTAGCCATCATAAAGCCAGTCTTACCTTTGTGTGTACCACCTCCTTTCAACCCTGGACTCTTCTGGAGGCAGTTGCTCTTCATTACCACTGGTTTAACAGATGATGAAGCTACCACTCGAACAGTAGAAGCCTTTAGTCAGCTTGACTTGTAACCGCTTGTCTGTGGCAACCAGTGAGCATGAGTTAGACAAGTTGATTCATTTGTACAAGCCTTTCCACCAAGTAGGATTCCGAGAGAATCCTATGGCCCTATAGAGAGGACACATCCCATCTCTTCTAGACATGTTTACCCACAATTTGTCATTCTGGAAAACATGCACCCCGAGCCTAGTTTGGCAAGAGCTGCATCGCTGCCCGCTGCACCTATCCATCTCAACTCCAAGCAGCAGCCAGAATTCCCCAGAGGGGCACTTCCCCACTCACCAGGAGAGATTATTAGAAAGAGACTGTGACTGTTCCAACTCGAAATGCTCCCAACAAAGACGTTTGTGATGAGGAGGATATGGTCTGTAATGCTGAACAATATTTTCTGGGGATCAGAGAAGGAGCCCTAGTTGGTGCACATGGAAAACCAGGTGTAGTATCCCTGGAGGCAAACTTAACATGCACTTCCTGTCAGACAGACAGCCAAGACAGCCTTGCTCATTTCTCGCTGGATATTCTGTGGAGTCTGCAAAATAAAACCCACTCTTCTGGTTGTGTTAGCCTGTGAGGAATGTGTGGGAAATTCTCAGCAGTACTTGCAGACAATTGTTTGTTTCTTGCACCTTCAACTTACGGACAGTGGAGAGTTGTGAAGAAATGCTGGAAAATGGAGCTTAGATGTAACTGTTTTGTTCCCATATAAGAAACTATGCCTGCAATTTCATAGGAAACTCATTCCATGTTTTCCTCGAGCTGTTGCCTTCATACTAACACCACCACCACCACCACCACCAACAACAACAATGATAATAAAATTCTGCTATTCTTCTCAAATCACTGGTCCCTATTTAAGTAGACAGCTTGAGGGATCTGGCTTTAGCTGAGCTAAAGCCAAATCAACTTAAGGTGGCTGGAAGAGACAACACAGGCTACAGCAAAGCCACCCTCTGGAGGGATGGGGCAGTGTTTCAGGGTACTCAGTCAGCTCAAGTAGAGCTGTCCGTATCCATCCTTCTCCTATTGCCAATTTTCTGTCATGGAAGATATGGCATTATCATAGTCCTCTGTGACCCCTGCACAGCAGGGGTAGGACTGCCTGGGGCAGAGGAACAAGAAAATGGCACGTAAAGTCTGTTTTTCTGCATCTTTATAAAGCCAAAGAGCAAGCTGTCACACAGAAGCTAGAGCTGACCCACTTTCTGCTTCCTCACCTTGACTGACTTTGCTTAACAGTCTGCGGTGGCCCCAGAACACCTTCTCTTCGATCTGGACTTGCCAAACTTCTTCTGCAGAGGGTCAGATAGGCGATAAGTTGGGCTTTGGCAGCTGTGTCATAGCTGTTGTGAAGCCTGGACTCTGCCATTCCATTTTCAGTGTAATAACAATCAAATCACGGAAACAGCCACAGACAATCCATACATGAATGAGCATGACTGCTGTCCAATAAAACTTTATTAACAAAACCCCATGGCTGGCCTGATTAAGCCCCTGGGTCATGGTTTGCAGATGACTGTAAAGGGCTCTAAAAACAACCCAGAATTTCTAGGCAGAGAAAAATTATTTTGCTGCTCATGGTGTTTTTATAGCTAATGTTCTCATGAAAGCTGATCACAGATGTATACCATATTCGTGGAAAGATTAAAATGTGGGAAAGATGCAGAATTCAGACAACAAATCATGTTTATAAAACAAAAGTCAAAACTGTAAGAACTTGGTATGATGTTTCATTGTAAAAGTCACTGAAAGCTGATACAAAATTTCTTCCTTGGATAATTTTCAGAATTGTTATTCAAGATCTTGTAGGTATAGTATATTTTTCTTGGTCAAGTTACTCAATACTTAACCCAGATAATGAGATGGTCTTTCTATTTTGCAGATGATGATAATATTATTTTGGAATATGGTTACTGATCTTTGAAATAATTCCTCTCATTGTCTCTCTGTAGCACCCACTTGTCTCTCTGGCATACATAATTTCCAAAAGAAACAGTTCTTTCAGGTAACCAAGTGTAGCCCAAATCTTTCCTGGAAATTAAAATGAAGATTTATGGTACCAAGTCCAAGTACCATTATCTATCAGATAAACATTGGAAAATACATATAAAGGAGTTTCCATCTAGTGAGTGCTAACAGAGCATTGGACTCTAAATCTTTAACCCAAGCCTTTTTTCTGAGCTCATGTTGTAGCTAGACATCTGTCATTTCAGGTTGGGTTTCTTCCAGAGTGCTCTCAACCAGTAACGTTAGTTGCACCACTGTGGAAAAAACTAGTCACCCCACTCCACTGGATAAATGGAATTGGAACTAATCAAATGTTCAGCTCCAACATTAGAACTTTCATTGATTGATTGACTGATTGAGCCCATTGCATAGCTCAAGATGGCCCTGAACTTACAATGTACTTGAAGTTCACTTTGAACCCTTGTTCCTCCTGCATCCAGCTTCAGAGTTGTTACAGTAGCACAAAGCCACATCCAGTTTGTGCCATTCTGGGGTTGGAAGCCAGAGGCTCGTGCATGTTAGGCAGACATTTGACCAACTGACCCACACACAGCACAAACAGGATTGTCTTTGCTACTCTCTTCCTTCAAAACCAATAATGAATTCTGAAATCTGAAGATTCCTATTGCATTCCAATGCCAATTTTCCAATGCCCTGAGACAGTGGGCTAGCCCAAGCCCTTCAGCTTCTGTTCTTACTGCTGTATCACTCTGGATCCCTGCTCCTTCCTGCTTGCTTGCTTGCTTGCTTGCTTGCTTGCTTGCTTGCTTGCTTGCTTGCTTGCTTAATTTCTACCCCTCACTCTCTCTCCCACCCTCTCTCTCTCTCTCTCTCTGTTTCTCTCTGCCTCTCTAACTGTTTCTCTGTCTCTCTGTCTCTGTCTCTCTCTGTCTCTCTGTCTCTGTTTCTCTCTCTCTCTCTCTCTCTCTCTCTCTCTCTCTCTCTCTGTGTGTGTGTGTGTGTGTGTGTGTGTGTGTGTAGAGCCTATGTGTGAGGAGATCAGAAGACAACTTATGGAGTCAGTTATCTCCTGTCACCTTGTGGGATGGGAATGTGGAACTCAAGACATCAGGCCTGCCTGAGTGCAAGAGCTCTTATTACTCAGCCATCTCTCAATTCCCTTCTGCCTTCTGTCATCCACTTCCTAGAGCGAGTTTTCAGGAGAAGACCAGACAGTGTTGGCATTCGGCCTCCATCAGCCTTTTGGTCTTCCTGATCATCTGCAAGGTGATTCAGAATTTTTATGGAGTTTGTAGTGAAAACTGACTACTTCTATCCAGCCAATAACCACACATAAGGACAACCAGCCTTCTTTGATGAAACTTCAAGAGAACGCCCGATCTTCTTTCATCTAGTCCAAATACAAACCTCAGGCAAACCACGACCCATCCCCAAGGCTTTTGTATTTCCTGGTCCTTCCATTCATATATTGGGAAACTGCCTGTTTCTTAGCGTGTAGCTCTGGCCATATGCCTTCCTTTTAGTGCCTTTTTCTACCATGCTAGCGTAAGCCATGAGTCTAACCTTTGGGACTCTCCTTCTCATTACCCTATTATCTTCCTTATTAAAAACTCAGTTCCCAGAATCATCCGCCCATCTCTTTGGTGTGTATCGTCTGTCTCTGCTGGGAAAGACCCTTGTCTATGTTTCACTGTTGAACGCTCAACACTGCCATCAGCCCCTGGATTATAGCAGTGGATGGAAAAGTACTGTCTACAGTGGTCATAGACTCCAAGTCTTCAGCTGCCAGACGCCCTAGTAAGTGAGCAAGGCAGTTCCCACATGGTGGAACTGATACAGCACTCAGAAGGCAGCAGGTAGCTGGGCACCCGGGCTCTCCTTATGTAACATCCAAGAGGACAATGTGGAATAGCTCGTTAGAGTATGAACTCTGGGTCTGCAGGATTTGTGAATGTGGTGTCCAAAGAGAACCAAATATCTGAGGGAGAAGATAAATCACCTCAGGAAGGAAGATAAATGAGGAAGCCAGGCTCTTTAGAAGGTCCTCGGCATACTTTAGTACCCAGGTACATTTTTATTGTTGTGTATATATATATTTAAAAGTTGCAGCTTAAAAATACCTTAATATCTATCATAGGGCTTGGTAGAAGTTAAGGATTTTGGGAAGCTCAACTGAGGTATTCACAGTGTTTATGTTAAGTACCTGTGTACTGCAGATGTCAGCTGGCCCTGGGGAGGCCCTGCTGCCCAGATCCTTGGAACCACAAAGCTCAGGTGGTTCATGCTGCCAGATCTCCACCTTCTTTTGCTGTTAATCATTTCCTGGCAGCCTTCCACGAGTGGCTTTCTTTTAAACATTGGAAATGAGTTGGACTCAGAATCACAAACGACAGCCCAGAGTGTCAGGGCTTCGCCTGGCTCACACAACATTCTATGAGTCTATATATTTTGGGTGCAGAGAGCAGCTGTAGTTCATTCTCTCACCTGCTCTCTGAAAATCTGAGTTCATTTTGGTTCATGGTTAAAGTCTCTTTACATTTGATCACACCTGTATCCTCTTCCATAAGCCACAGAGAGAACAATGACATGAAACCATACGCAGGGGCAAATGAACTTAAGAGATGGCCATTATTCCCAATGCCTTCCTGCTCTGCCACTGTGGCCGTGCACAGTAGGACTTTTAGAAATACAACAAACACCAAAAAGTAAGGAATAAAAGACAGCCTCTGCCTTCCTCCCAAGCAATACAGAGCAGAGACATTTTGATGTGATCTGTATGTATACAATATTTCTGCATCTGTTGGCTAGTGTTGTCCAGGTGATGAATGATTTTCTCTTCTGATTTGTTTTATACTGAGCACACTGCCTGTTTTCACCATTTGGGTGAAGCTCTTTGAAGGGAAAGTCCTATGAAACTTACGTTGCACGTAACTCAGTTCATACTTCAATAGAGACTGCTGGTGCTGCCGAATGTCCACTATCTCCTTCATGCTCAATGAGGACTGTTGTTGCGTTGCAATTTGTATACCCCAAACCAACGCAAAACAGCATGGCATGCTCACATGCCTCTAACCTTGTTTAAGATGAGAGCTTTTGGAGAGTAAGTAGAAGTCAATGGACAGATTTTCTCCTCTTTTTCCTCCTCTTCCTTCCATCCTCTCTCTTCTTCCTCCTCCTCTTCCTTTGCATCTTCTATCTTCCTCCTCTTCATCTCCCCTTCCTTTTCTCATTCCTCCTCCTCCTCCTCCTCCTCCTCCTTCTTCTTCTTCTTTTTCTTCCTCTTCTCTTTCTTCTCCTTCTCCTCATTCATCTTCTCCTTTTCCACCTCCTTCGTCCTCTTCTTCCTCCTCCTCCTTTTCCCCCATTTTCTCTTTTCCTATTCCTTATCTTCCTCCTAGCTTCTTGCTCTTAACTTCTTGCCTGACATTGGCTATTCGTCAGTAGCTGTTTTGGAGCTCTTGAGGCTAAGAGAATGGTGGGGTATTGGGATGGGGGCTGGGGAGTGCTGGGGGATGTCATGTTGTCATGTTGAAAAAGTTACTAAGCTAACATCAACAATCATCAATATTGACTTTTAGTTACAGAAGGAAAACAGCCACTTCTTTGTTTAACACAGTGTATTACAGTTGATAGCCTGGGGCAGAACACAGATCCAAAGGGACCACCAAATTGCACCACTATATTTCAAAAGGAGTGAAGCAGAGAACCAGTGCCTTTATAGACATTATTATGTGTTTAAAGACACTGAAACCATGGGTCTCCCCAGTGGTATGCATTCCATGAATAATTGTTGCGTGAACCAACATTTCAAACAATTTCAACCTCATCAACAGCATCATCTTTATCCGATGCCTCGATTGTACCATCAGTTTGAGCCTGAGAAATTACTTTTCTATTATTTTGTTTCATTTTTGTTTTGTTTTGGCTTTTACAATTGCACACTACAGACAGCATTCCTTGTAGGAAATACCCAGCAGAGTAGCCTTCATTTTGTAGCTTCTTCTACTTTATGTCTTATATTTTTATGTTCATTAAGTGGCTGTACCATAAAAATAATCCTTTACAGTTGTTGAGCATGTTTAACTCCCCAGGAGCTCATTAACTCCTTTCTTCTCCTTTTACCCATACCCCAGCAAGGAATGAAAAAAATAATTAGGCCTACTTTATGTAGGAGAAGCCTGAGATGCAAACAAGCGAAGTGACTTAATTTCTAAAAAATACGATTGGGATGAGAACCAGGACATGCTGTCTTCCATTGCTGACTAGACTCTCTTTAGAAAGGATACAAACACTTGCCAGCTCTAATTGTTTTGTTTGCCTGTCTGGGGTAGAGGGTTAAGTAGGATTATGAAGCCATGTTTGAACTTTGCAGACAGAAGGGGAGCAATTGGCTTAACAATGCCCAGGGTGGAACTGAGGTAAAGAGAGCTGTCAGTGGCAAATGCCTATACCTTGCTTTTGCTAGTCTGTATCTGTAACAAAAGGGAATCATGTACAAGTGCACACACAAGCATGTGCGTGTGCATACACAGTTATTGTAAAGATGCCCCATCCTCTTGCCCCTTGTTCAATCCCTGGTTTTTATCTCTGCCAATTTTATCTTGATAACATAGATTTACCAACTCTAAGTTATGTACTCATGGGATATGGTACTGATACGGATGATGGTGATACAGTAATGATGATGATGATAAGATAACGATGATGATGGTGATGATACTGATGATGGTGATAATAGTGATGATGATGGCAACTGGCCAACTTACCTTTAACTGTCAACCTGACAGTTACCCAAGATGGGGATCTCAATTGACGGTTGGGTCATACCAGTTTGGCTCATGAACATGTGATCCCTGTGGGGGATCATCTTGATGTAGAAAGGTCCAGCTCACTGTAGGACTGGGTTGAAGAGCTTGAGAGGAAGGAGAAAGCTAGTTGAATATAAGGTGGCCTCTGAGTGAGCCAGGAAGCAGCAAGCTGCATTTCTCTACGACTTGCTGCTTTGAATTCCTGCCCTGACTTCCCTCAGGGATGGACTGTAACTTGTAAGTTGAAAGAAGTTTTTGTTGTTGTTGTTTTTTTTTCTTCCAAATTTGAGTTCAGTCAGAGTGTTTTAGTAGAGCAACAGATATAAAACTAGAATAATGATGATGGGGATGGGGATGGGGATAATTACAATGATGATGATGATGATGATGATGATCTTAATGACAGTGATGATCATATACCAGGCCTGTTGTGAGGATTAGCTGCCTTGGTTATGGGTATATCTAAATGACCCCATACTGGGCTAAGGAGTGGACACTTCTGCTAATATTTTATTCCCCGGAAGGGTTTTCTCCATATCCATCTGCAGCAGATGGGCTGAACATAGCACATAGGCGCAGCAGAGCAGGTGGATGTTGGGGTGTAGGGAGAGCTGGGGTCCTTTCTCTGGAAGAAGCAGTCTTTGGCTTATCCCTGGGCTGCTCTTGTGTGGGACTGAAGTTTTCTTACTTCAGAGAGTGGAAACCTACAGACTAAGTAAAAAAAAAAGTTTTTTTTTTTCTAACTTGAAAATTTGGCACACTGTCTAAAATTTATGTGTGTCGGTGTTTTACTTGTATATGTGTCCTCGGAGGCCAGAAGAAGGTGTTGGATCTCCTGTTATTAGAGTTATAGAGAGTTTTAAGCCACCGCATGGGGGCTGGGAATCAAACTCATGTCCTCTGTAAGAGTAGCCAGTGCTCTAACCATTGAGCATCTTTCCAGCCCCCTTTAACAGCAAACCAACCAACCAACCAACCAAACAAACAAACAAACAAAAAACAGAAGAAAGCATGAGAGTACAAAACAACACACATTTACAGAGTAGACATCATGTAAGTGTGCCAGGGCTCTCAGGTGAGAGATTGGGAAGTAGACAGTCCATTAAGGACACAGGAGTACTCAAACATCAACTTTGGGCCGGACTAATTCATTCATTGGTTTATTTAGTTTAGGTCTCATGGAGCCTGGGCAGACCTCAGATTCACAGTGTGGTTGAACTGCTCTTGAACTCTAGATCCCTCCCCCCCTCCCATCTTCATCTTCCCAAGTGCTACAACCAGGCTTTCTTCCCTCCCTCCCTCCCTCCCTTCCTTTCTTTCTTTCTCTCTAGCATTACTAACTCCCAAGACTTGTACTAATATCATCATATGGATTAGATCCAGTTGTTCTTTACCGGGGGTTCTCAACCTGTGGGTCACAACCCCCTTGGAGTTTGACTGACCCTTTCACAGGGGTTGTCTAAAACTATAGGAAAGTACAGATATTTACATTATGATTCACAACACTAGCAAAGTTAGTTATAAAGTAGCACAAAATAATTTAATGGTGTGTGTGTGGGGGGGATTTCACCACCACCTAAGAACAGTATTAAAGGGTCACAGCATTAGGAAGGTTGAGAACCATTGCTGTATGCACTGTCTCGAGGTCTATATCATGGGCACCGCATCCAACATCGGATGGGATGGGAATGAAGCCCTTGGCCCCTGGAGCTTTGGTTTCATGCAATTGGCAGATTTGCCATAACACCTGTGAAGGAAGTGGAGCTGACAAACGAACAGAGGCCTTTGGGGTAAAGTGGTTCTAGGAACAGAATCATCCCTTGCCAAGGTAGAAGAGCATGCTGGGACTTTCAGGAGACATCATGAATTAGAACAAGGGAGGCTTCGCTGTTTGGAGTAGCCATTGTTGGGCTGGGTTTGGGGTTACTGACAATAAACAGGAGCCAAGCTGAGACATTTCTATGTAAATAATTTAGGCACAGCAAGAACTCCCTGACACTGGGGATGTGAACTAGATGAAGGAGAAGCAGGTTAAGAACTGTCCTCCCAGAGAGCTTCAGAGCTAAGGTGGGCATCATCCATCAAGCAGTATAACCTCTTAAAGGCAGGAGCAGGACTGGAGCCAGCGGCCTCACTATTTCCTTGCAAACATTAGATTTCTTAATTTCTTACTTTGGCCTCGAAAGTCATCATGTTTTTCATGAGTTTGTGCTTAGAAATGTCTCTTCTTCCATAGATTAAACGGCACAGATGAGTTCATGTAAGGAATGCAATTTTTAATTTTAGCACTTTCTATAAATGGGCTCTCTAAACCCTGCGCTGAAGTTGTTACCACGACGGGGAACATGGAGATAATTTTTCATTCTTTCATGCTATGCTGAATGTCAGTCGTAGAAACTCCTAAAAATAATCATACCTTGTATTTATACAGCAGCTTCCCTGAGTTCTCAGACTGCTTCGTAGACATCATGTAATTAACCCCCACAAAGCATTCCGAAGACAGCAGTGTTGATAGCCAGCTAATATTGGTCTCAGACAGAAGGCTGCATATCCTCTGTCTATATATCAGTTGTTTTCTGGGAACTCTAGCGCAGGCACAGTGCTTGCTGTCAGAAACTATTTCTTATTATTGTGTTGCAGGGTGAGAGGCAAGGGACGTGGAGAACAGGGGCTGTGACCATCAGGGACGTTGGAGGGGAAGCTATGTCTGGACCCCTGCAGGTTTGTGAATGCTTGCTTTCTTTTCAGGACTCAGGAAGCTCTCTTATGGAAGTGTGAGATCAGGACATAGGAGCAGATTCTAATCTTATTGAAAACAAACCCCGAGGCATACTTGAATGAGAAGGTAAATGATGGAGACAAGTCCTGGAATGAGGCAGGGTATACCTCAGGGCACTGACGTCTGTGTCAGATCTCCCCTTTCCCAGTCTTTGTCTCTCTACTATGATGCTCAAAACCTTCCTTGAGGAGTTCTACCTTTGCCTTTTCTATACATTCATAAAAAAAAAAAAAAAATAAGTATTTTGGGACCAGATCTACAGTCAGCCATAAAAGCTTCAGAATGAATTTCAGCCAGGACAATTCCTGCCAAGCATCTTACCACTTTACACTTCTTTTCTAATTTTCCCATGAAAGAATTAAATGGTTTAGGATGTACAGTGTCTATAGCCCAGAGCCAGGCATATAGCAGACATTTATGCAAGTCAATGTTATTATTTAGGACCATGCCAGACACTATCAAGCAAAAATAATGGTATTCTGAGCTGTATACATTCATATTCATTCATCCTTGAGATCACATCTTACAGGCATCCTTCGACTCTGTCCATGCAGAGTCCTGGCAGGGAGCAGAGTCAAAATGTGGCCTGCATGTCCCTGGAACTGGCTGGGGAGCTGACAAGTGGAAGAGTCAGGGAGTCAAATCTAAAGAGATTTGGTGTGAGCAGTAGGGAGTGGCAGTCGTGATAGATGGTCAAAGAAAGGAAAAACTCTGAGGAAGAGCTCCCGGGTTCCAGATCAGAGGGGTGGCATCAGGAGTAGCTGAGCATCCTGCTCACATCTGGAAGGGGACAGCGTTTATGTCAGCTCCAGCTCATGCCAGGGCCAGCAGGCTGCTCCAGGTTCACAGCTGAACATTACTACCAGAGCATTGACTGATCAGTAGTGGCCAGCAGGCAAGGACAACCAGGGACTTTCTTGCCAGCCGGAGGTTCTGGGGCTGGCCTGGAGGGTTTTTGAGTTGGCAAGAGCTCTCTGATGTATTTCAGCAGCCAAGTCAATCCTCTGTGCTTGTGGGCCCCAAATTTAGCAATTGTACAGTTTCCAGACCTCACCTCATTGGTTCCGATAATCCCTTTCAAACATGCTTAAAAGACTTAGCACCACATCCATTCTCGAGTGCAAACGAGGCCTCGAGTTGCCCCGCATCTAGGCCTGAAGCAGATCATCTGCTTTCAGTTGAGTCTACTTGAGGCACCCAACTTGTACTTGGCTCACCCTGAAAAGAAGATATTCTTGAGGAAGAGCCCAAGGCTATGGAAGCCTGCCCTTGGCTCTGAGGAGGAAGCCTTCAATGAGATATTGACAAAGGCTGCTACAGTGTGTGGTAGCCTCTAACGATTCAAGGCCACAAAAGAATATAACCAACGAGGTTCTTTTGTATATCAGCTTCAAGGAAAATACTTTTTTTTTTCTTGGAATTTAATCATCTCTGAAAAAAAATAATATTACCTTGAAGATGTTTTAGTGTTTATTTAATAGACTTTTAAAGGTATTAAGAATAGCCTATGAAGTAATCGATACCAGCGTTGTGATTGATCTGTGACACCGAAGGTAGCATAAATTCCGTCATTTTCTTTTCTAGAAAAGTATACATGTGTCACTGTTATTACTTATGAACATGAAGGACCAGAATTGTGTGGAACCGGGTAAAGTTTAATAACTTGGCCTTTGCTTTCACTAGGATGAGAATTTCTTGAAGTTGCTATCAGTGGGACATTGTCTGTATGCGATGGACAAAATACAGCTGAATGGAGCAAGTGTGGAGTTCACTGTCTCAGAAGAGATGGGGCGGAACGAACACTGGAGGAGCTGTTCTGGAGTGTAGAGGCAGGTTGGTGCTTCCCCAGGCTCAGGCACGCTCCCTTCTCTGACATCTGTTGGGTTTGTCCTATGTGCCTTCTTTACCACATCTTAGCCAAGATGGCCACCAACAGTGTCATCATCCATCACTCACAGCTTAGAGAAGAGACCAGGTCTAGTTTTACAGTTTAGGAAGTAGAAAGAAAAGGAGACATTGGGAATGCAAGCTCTGAGTGTGGATGGGAGGGGAATAGGCAGGAAGGGAAGGGGCGGGAGTCAAACTCAAGACTTCCCAGTCCCTGTGGATCCCATTACTGCTGTGGTTTCAATAGCACTCGTGCTTTCTGGTCTGCCACTATGTTAACAACTGCAGCCTCGTGTGCCTCTTACCAAGAAGAAGCCATTGTGTGTGTCTTCCCCACCATGACTATAAGTCAAGATAGATTTCTCCTATCAGTTGTTCTTATGGATGATTTGATCACAGTGAAGCGAGATAACAAACACATCTGTCACCCCTTCTTTTGTATTAGTATGTATGCCTCTCTCTCCCC
>JADRCD010205987.1:9109-61429 GCA_019843815.1 Montemys delectorum | reverse complement strand
TGGGAGGTAGAAATAGAATCTCAGTGAGTTCAAGGCCAGCCTGGTTAACACAGCAACACAGAGTTCCAGACTAGCTAGATTTTATATCTTGAGACTCTTACCAAGAAAAAAAAAAAGCAAGAAAGAAAGAAAGAAGAGAGAGAGAGAGAGAGAGAGAGAGAGAAAGAGTTCTAGAACCAGACTACCTAAGTTACATACACCTTTTATTAGCTATGTGACTTTGCAAGTTATTTTTAACCAAACTCGTTTCCACTATGAAGTAAAACATAGCGTCTAACTTCATGGGGTTTTTGTAGGGAGTAAATGAGGTACGTAAAGCTCTTAAAAATACCATCTGTCAATAGTAAGAGCTATTATTAATATGTGTTTGCTATTTTATTTAGAAATATTAGCTCTCTATACAGTTATTCTTAGGATGCCCTTTTTGTTTGCTTGTTTTTGTTTTTTGTGATTTTGTTTGTTTTTCAAGACAGGGTTTCTCTGTATAGCCCTGGCTGTCCTGGAACTCACTCTGTAGACCAGGCTGGCCTCGAACTCAGAAATCCACCTGCCTCTGCCTCCCAAGTGCTGGCATTAAATGTGTGCACTCCATTGCCTAGCCTCAGAACACTTATTTTCTAATGTACTCAGTACTTTTATGCATATTTTTTGCATATTTATCTATTTATTTTTGCATATAATTTTTTTGCACATTTATGATACAGTGTATTGTCTTTGTGTTACTAGAAAAGTAGCTTGGAATTGTAGTCTGTGAATCAGCCCATCAACACCATCTGGGAACTTGTTAGTTGTACGTACTCAGGCTCCATCCTGACTAGCTAGCAGGATCAAAAACTTATGACAAGCAGTATGTCTTAGCTGCATTCAAGAGGGATTTCTGGTGCTGGCTTAAGTTTGAGAGCCAGTGAACTGGGAATGAAATAGTATTTTTGTTTGTTTGTTTAGCATGTGTTCTAAACTCCCAGGAACAGTACCCAGCACATCCTAGATATCTGACAAATATTTACTAGATATGTTTGGAGTGTTAGTGTATATCTTTAGTCCTAGCACTTAGGAGGCAGAGGCAGGAAATCTCCATGAGTACAGGGCCAGCCTAGAGTACACAGTGAGACCCCGTCTCAAATAATAAACTATATATTGTATTGTTAAATTATTGTAAAATTCATTTTTGGTTGTTAAGGTACTATGAGTTCTTAGAAAAAAATAGCTGGGTATTGAAGCAGAATAATTTACTTCTCACATTTTCATTACTCTTCAAATTGACTTATACACTGGTTAAAACAACCAAAGCAAAAGGCATACTTATTTCCCCAAAGAATGGTCTATGTTCTCGTGTCCCTTGAAGGGTAGTGCCACCGTATGTCCTAATTTAGGGGGGTTTTGTGGCAGTAACAGTCTTACCATGTATGGTAATCGTTAGCCTGTTTATAGCATTCATCACCTACAGCTGTAATTTCTTATCTTGGCTTCGAATCGTCTGAAGAGGTTTCTCTGAAGGCTCAGAAGTAATGGAATTTTGTTACCTGATTAATATGTTAAGCGCTTATAGTTATTGTTACAAGTTTTGGGTTTTTCTGGTACCTGTAGACATCTGTCCTTGCGATAAAATTATTGACAGTTTTCCATTTTAATCTGCTCAAAGTCCAGTATTGATACCTGAGACCTCAGTTTGGTTGGTTGTGTGTATATGTATGGAGCTCAGAGAACAGTCTATGCTTTCTTGTTCTACTGCATGGGTCCTGGGGATTAAACAGGTTATCAGGCTGCAGCGCGCACCTTTACCTGGTAAGTATTTATCTATCCAGCCCTGAGATGCTATATTTTTAGAGCTAGGAAGGAAACATGAAGTGCAGGCCGGTAAGCACTAATCACACACAGGTTATAGAATTTCAGTCACTTCCCACCTCGAATACTCTGGTGAATTGTGTTTTGCTCCAGGCCTATGCATTTACTTTGAGAATCAATGGTAGTTCCTAATATTCGAAAGTTCGCTGTGCCTGGCACTTGCTAAGTGCCCTCTGGAGTCAGCATTACTGCATTGCATTTACAAAGGAAACAGGTTGAGAGAGCTGATGTTTTTGTTGTCTTTCATCAGATGACATAATTGAGTCTACAGATAGAAGCTGTGAGTCTATAGAAATGCCACAATAGGGTGCTAAAAAGCAAAGGAATCTCATGTTTTAAAGCTCTTAGTGAAGCTGAAGTTTTCTCCCTGTCTAATGAGTTAATAGTCCATAAGAAGATGGTGTCAACCTTAATGGTACGTTACTTTGAGCTCCTATGGCTTTAGGGAAGGCACTTGTCCACGTTAGTTTCTTCTCTTTCTTTTCTTTTTTCTTTTTCTTTTCTTTCTTTTTTTTTTTTTTAAGATTTATTTATTTTATATATAGGAGCACACTGTAGCTGTCTTCAGACACACCAGAAGAGGACATCAGATCCTATTACAGATGGTTTTGAGCCACCATGTGGTTGATGGGAATTAAATTCAGGACCTCTAGAAGAGCAGTCATTGCTCTTAACTGCTGAGCCATCTCTCCAGCTCCTTAGGTTCTGGTGTCTACGGCTATAAAACAATGTTGATAATTTCTGAGAACTATCCCAGCTCTAATGTTGATTGGTATGTGAGACTGAAACATAAAAAACAGCTAATGACCCCTCAGTTTAGTATGAACAAGCCTCTTTTGATTTCTGAACATTTGCTTTTCTAACATCTATTTTCCTAGATGTTTTTCTGCCCTATGGACTTTGGTGGAGGTTGAGGGGCAGCACCAGCTGGTCTAAATCATGGTGGGGGTGTTAGGTCCTTCCAACTTCACAAGGTCGATTCCTGACTACCTTGCTATGAATGTCACTGATCCCTGGGTAGTGCAGCTTGACATAGCACTTTTGGGAATCACAGAAGCATCGGAAACACTCGATTTGAAAATATCCCTGATGGTAGTAGATTTTATGATGTTTGGAACTTCTTAATGGTTTTGTCCTTGGGCATGAACCATGTGCAGTTCATACAGTGCCTTGCCGTCACATAGCTACGGCCCTTTTTGGTGTGACTGTTGTTTCTCTTTTTTTTTTTTTTTTTTTTTTTTTTTTTGATCATGTTGGAGCCAAGACCAGAAAGAGCCCTTTCTAGGTTCTTCAGCAGGAGGAATGATTTCTTAGGCTTTTCCTTTGTTTTAAATCTAGGACTCCATAAAGGAGCTTAAAGGTGAAGTTCTGCTTTGAAAGGTAATAAATAACTGTGACACAGGGAAGTTGGTGAAAGCAGTTCCAGTCTTCAAACTGCTATACCCCACCCCCACCACCCCCACCCCCACCCCCACTTTCACGGACACGCTTTTCTTGAATTGTTTTAGAAGTTGCTGTTTTGAGTGTAGATAAAAAATAACACTGTTGTAGAGGAATCTGAGCTAGGAAAAGGGATGCTTCCTAGCTTAGATCAAGAAGAGGGTGTACTTGAGTTTGGAGATATGCTCTGAAGTAGAAGGAGTGACACTCAGCTCTTGTGGAAGTAGCCGTTCTTGATGCAAGTGTTCTTTTCCCATTCTTGGTGACTAAGAGCACAGCCCTCAGGAAGGGTGACAGTTGCTTTCCTGTCCGTCTCAGTTCCGTCACAGACAGCAGATGTGTACCATTTGTTAAACTTTTCCTTTTTTTTTTTTTTTTTTAAATTAATGGGTCTTTGGGTCTTGTGTGTTTTGTTTGTGGTTTGTTGTTTGTGTTGTGTTGTGTTGTAAGTAGTATGGAGGCCCAGGGAGTATTGGACAAGTGGGTAGACATAGTAAGTAGTGAGGTGGAAGGTGGTGGCAAGAGGAGCAGAAGTTCAGGGTCATCCTTGACTACCAAGTAAGGGGTGAGTTTTGAGCTACATGAGACCCTGTCTCAAAAGAGAAAAAAATGAATTAAAAAACTATTGTAAGCAGTGGTAACTTTGTAATAAGTAAATTATGTGTAGATTTCCACATGTAGATCATTCAGGTGAATGTTTTTGTTTGTTTGTTTTTGAGACAGAGTCTCACTATGTAGCTCTGGCTATCCTAGAACTCACTAGACCAGGCTGGCTTCAAACTCAAGGATCTGCCCACCTCTGCATAGGATTAAAGGTGTGAGCCACCACACCCAGGGAATGCATGCATTTTTAAAAATTCAAAATTTTCACAAATGAAGCCGATTGCTGCTTGTCAGATATGAAGCAATGATCTGCTCCCTTGTGTTGCAGTCAAAGAAATGAAAATTACCCATGCTTTCATGTCAAGGCAGGTCCAGCACTGGTGCCTGAACCTAATCCCCTGACCAGCCAGGGCTCTTCCCTCGACAGAGGCTGCGTTCCACAGTCCCTAGTAATTTTTACTATGCCAGGTGCCATTTTTACTCTTAAACATTCTCACTCTATCAGTGTATTCTCATAAAATATATGTCTAATACAGTTTGCTTTAGAGGAAATGATATTTTAACTGGAAAATCTTCATATTTTAAGTGGTCAAAAGAAACATAGTAAAGATGAAGTTATACTTATTTAGATATTATTGCTTTGAAACTGAAGCTTTTTCTCTTACTATACTTCTCAAAGGGAAGAGCAGTAATTTCTATTACGGACAAAACCAGCTAGTAATGGTTGTACTCATTACAATTCTAGCCTTTAGGAGACTAAGGCAGGAGGATTGCAAATTTGAAGGTAGCCTGGCTATCTTAGTGAGAGCCTACTTAAACAAACAAACAAGTGCAGCAGTTCAGATGACATGGGAAAGACTGAAAGAAAAATGACAGCCTCACGGGCAAGTCATTATCCCTGCCTCCATAGGGGAGAGAAGTGTATCACACTAGTGAGCAGACAGGTGAATGCAGAGTTTGTTTTGTACAACAGTGGTGGTTACAGAATCACTGTGGAAACCAGTGTTGATAGACATTCACATTGATGAGAGAGTGCCTGCCCTCCATGAAGTTGGGGAGGAGGAAAAGTTAAGAGTGGTTGTCAGTTTAAACCTGAAATAGGGATGTTGTTGGCTTTAGAACCAAATAATTGTTAAAGCGAGGCCTGTAGTGGTAGTTGTTTAAGTGTTGCTACCCTACCCGGGGAAGAAGGGGAAGGTTATCTAAGCAGAGGGATGCCTCTACACATGTACAGAAGCAGTAATAAGTGTTTGAAATACACCTGTCTTTTCTAGAAGAGAAGAAGAAGCTGGTCAGAGATTTTGATGAAAAGCAACAGGAAGCAAATGAAACGGTGAGGACAGGGAGCAAGTACTTGTTTCTTGTGCTTGGTCTTGATCTTTTCTAGAAACACTGAAACTTCCTTACAGGTAACCTTTTCCTGTCTTGTTGATTTTGACTGTTTCTAACTCTTAGGTTCTCTTTCATTATTGTGATAAAACATTCTGACAAAAGCAACTTAGGGAAGAGTTTGTTCAGGCTCACAGTTCATGTGGTAGAGAAGTCAAAGCAGTAGGAGCATGAAGCAGTTTACCACATCACAGAGAGTGATGATGAATGCATTCTACTGCTTAGCTCCTTTTCTCCACTCTGTCCAGAATCCTAGGTAGGGAATGGTGCCACCCACAGCGGGGAGTCCTTTGCATTTGTGAGTAATATAATCAAGATAATCCCCCAGAGAGTAACCTAGGCTAACAGGTGTGTCCAGAAGTTTGTCTTCTAGGTGATTCTAGATCCTATCAGGTTAATACCACTAACCATTGCACTTATCTCACATATTCCTAGCACTAGTACTAGGGGCATTCCCATACCTTTCCTGAAGCTGCCCACTGAGATCAGCTACTGACCTTTTTTAAACTTACTAACACGGAAGATATATAATTCACAGGGCATGCATATATGTATGTGCACACTTATTCGCTTTGCTAGCTATGGAGCCTGGGTCTTTATGCATGCTTGGTATTGGTAGGTAGGCACACTACCACTAGTGCATTCATCAAATACGTATGTTTGTTGTGAAAGTACGTGTGAGTGTGTGGCTTGTACATGCATGTGATCTCCTTCTTCAAGTTCCATCCACCTTTTTAAAACATGTTTTCTCACTGCCCTGTAATTTGCCAGCAGCACTGGGACTATAAGTATATGCTACCATCCCCAGTGGTTATTCACATGGTTCTGGACATTGAATTTAGGTCCTTAGATTTGCAGGGCAAGCACCTTACTGTCTCTCCAGCCTGTCACATGCTTTTTTGAATGCATGTCTGCTAGAAACCATTTCAGGCACTTAAAGCGGATGTGGCATTTGTGGTCCCTGCCACAAAAATACACTTGTTATTTTGGATGTCTATGCCCAGGTTATGGGAAAAACCAGGCTATTTATCCCTTTCTGCCTTCCTAGTTGGCAGAGATGGAAGAAGAACTACGATATGCACCCCTGACTTTCCGTAACCCCATGATGTCTAAGCTGCGAAACTACCGGAAGGATCTTGCTAAACTCCACCGTGAGGTGAGAAGTACACCTTTGACAGCCACACCTGGAGGCCGAGGAGAACTGAAGTATGGCACATATGCCTTAGAGAATGAGCATTTGGTAAGTGTTAGCTACTCCTCCCTTGAGGGCCTGTGGTATAAGAAGTAGGGGGTTTATGTTATCAATGTATATTGAAATCTCAGGTTTTTGTTTTCTTACCCTTGATCTCTTTTCTGCAACTAGTTGCCATTCTCCACTCTGGTTGCTGCTCTTCTTAACTCCAATCTGTCTAAATTACATGCCTAGATTTCTTTGTGAGTTTAGATAGATAGATAGATAGATAGATAGATAGATAGATAGATAGATTTCTTTGTAAGCTTAGATAGATAGACAGAGATAGATAGATTTCTTTGTGAGCTTAGATAGACAGATAGACAGATTTCTTTGTAAGCTTAGATAGATAGAGATAGATAGATTTCTTTGTGAGCTTAGATAGACAGATAGATATAGGTAGGTAGGTAGATAGATAGATAGATAGATAGATTTCTTTGTAAGCTTAGATAGATAGACAGAGATAGATAGATTTCTTTGTGAGCTTAGGTAGACAGATAGATTTCTTTGTAAGCTTAGATAGATAGACAGAGATAGATAGATTTCTTTGTGAGCTTAGATAGACAGATAGATATAGGTAGGTAGATAGATAGATAGATAGATAGATACAGAGAGAGATAAATAGGCAGGCAGGCAGGCAGGCAGACAGACAGACAGACCAAACCTAGAAACTGTTCTGAGCTAGACTCTGTATTTTGACCTGTTGATCTAATCCTTTTTCTTCTTGAACTTTTCTTTTTTTCATATAAGTTTTAGAATCATTTTCTTGGGTATTCTTCCAGCATTCTGTTAGATTTTGAGTTTTTGTTTTGTTTTTGAGATAGAGTCTGGTATTCTCAAGGAATTGTCTCATCACAGCCTCCCAAGCAGCTGCTGGTCAGTTTAATTCATCACAAACATTTTACAAGATCAACCCAAGCGTAATATCAGGACGGCCCAGAAATTGGCAGAGAAACACAGAGTACTTCTCAGTAGGACCATTCTGACACCTAGTCTTGTGAAGTCAGCTAGAATGCTTCTAAGACAAATGATTCTGACATAATATTGGACTTCAAGAACCCATATCTTAAAACCATCTAGAGAAGCGACTAGTTAAAGGAATAAAATAAAAACTTCCAAAGGTTAAATTTAGTGTACTGCATTTGGATTATAGTCCACACACAGAACAAAGTTGACATAGAATCTGTAAAAGAAATGGAAAGGGACCCAGCACTGCGAAATTAGCCTCTTCAGAAGGGCTAGCAGGAGAACTGTAAATACTACTTCATAATGTGTTTTTATTAGAGTGTGAGAAACAATTGCTGAAGTTTAAGCACATCATTTGGAGAGGAATGTAAACATTGACATGGCAACAGGTAGCAGCCAAGGTAAGAGGCTGGGGGAACCCCAGAGTCATGTGGCAGGCCTGGGATACCATACAGTGAGGAGATCAAGAAATTCAAGATGAGGCCTCTGTCAGTGCTGCCACATAAAGGCTTTGGAAGCATCCCTTGAGTTCCCATAGACCTCTCTGACAAGCTCCTCAGCTTCCATCTCGAAACTTATAGCTTGGTGCTCATGGTGATTGTACTTAGAACTTAAGAGACTGGAGATGGTCAAGCAGCTGCAAATGGTCATTGTCCAAGTCAGAATCTATGTCAGCTGCAACCAGTGTTCCTCCTCAGATGGCAGCCAGCTTAGCACATTTTGTGTGCCAGCATAGGCAAGCACTCATTGCCAGGGTCACAAACATTGATGGGATGCTGGATGCTTTGTATGGCAAGGTTCTAACTGAAGAAAAACACCAGACACTTTGCGCAGAGACTACCATTCCAAGCAAGATGAGGGAGCTTTTCAGCTTTGCTCCAGCCTAGAACCTGACCTATAAATACTTGCTCAAGTTCCCTACTTGGTAGCTGACCTGCAGCATATCTGAGGTATCTTCCCTAGCAATGGCCTCTACATTTAGCTCCTGGCTTCTTCTACACAATTTTTGAAGAGAAAAACAAAACAGTTTTGAAATGGATACATGTGCGTACACCTGTGAAAGAAGGCTGAAAAAGGCAAATAGAATTTGTTAAAACAGAGCTTATAAAAATCACTCTGGTAAATTTTTTTTTGCTAACTTCTCCCTCAAAAAAAGAGGATTGACAAGTCCAAACATTTCCTTTAAATTTATTAATTTCAAAACATGTAAGTCAACTTGAAAGAGGATTGTCACTGTGATGCCAAGACTGGCCTCAGATGCCCAGTAGAGAGGTCTTGACTCAGCAGCCTGAGTCCATAGTGAGTGTAGATAACACGTATACCCTCAATAGGATTATTCCACATCTTTCTGAGGTTGATTTATGTGATGCTATCTTTTCTTGCTCTTTCTTTAGCCTACTCATTTAAAACTGTGTATTTTATATAGAAATCTTTTTTTCTGCTGGGCAGGGGTGGCACACGCCTTTAATTCCAGCACTTGGAAGGCCGAGGCAGGCAGATTTCTGAGTTTGAGACCAGCTTGGTCTACAGAGTGAGTTCCAGGACAGCCAGGGCTATACAGAGAAACCCTGTCTCAAAAAAAACAAAAAAACAAAAAAACAAAAAACAAAACAAAATCTTTCTTTCTTTCAGCTAATTGTGGGTTTTTTCTACGACCTATTTTTATGTGCATAGGTGTTTGCCTACATGTTCACCATATGCATGCAGTTCTCACAGAGGCTAAGTGAGGGTATTAATCCCCTGAAACTGGAATTCCAGATGGTTGTGAGCCAGTGTGTGGGTGCTGGGAATTAAACCTAGGTTCTCTGGAAGACAGACAGTGCTAATCAGAGTCATCGCTCGAGCCCTGCTTTATTACATTATTTATTTTGTATGTATACATAAGCACATGTGTGGAAGTCGAAGGACCACGTGCAGGAGTCCCCATAACTGAACTCAGGTCTTCAGGCTTGGTACTGAGCCATCCCACCAGCACCATATTTGCTGGACTGATCCTCACTGTACTGACCAGGCTGTCCAGAGCCATCCCTCCCACATCTGCCTCCTAGGTGTTAAGATTACAGGCGTGCACCACACATGATTGGGTTTATTTGACCCTCAGTGGTTTCTTCATTTACTAGTCTGTATGCTATTTGTAAAGTAAACATTTTTATTCTGAGAATCTATTTTAAGAAAAAAAATTTTTTTTGAAAGTCCTTGAATTCCCTATTGTAGATCAGGCGAGCCTTGAACTCACAGAGATCCTTTGCCCTGTCTCTCTGTGGGTGCTGGGATTAAAGGTGTGCACTACCACCACAGCCCAGGAGGCTAAGTTTTTTTCTTTCTTTCTTCTTCTTTCTTTCTGATACAGGATTTCTCTATGTAACCCAGACTATCCTGGAACTCAGATCCATCTGCCTCTGCCTCCTAAGTTCCTGGCTTAAGAATCTAATTGTTGGCATCTTAGGCCATTTGCCACCTGCTCTGTAGTAAGTTCTGTGAGCTGAGCCCCTCTTGATTATGCACACTACTCCCATCTCTGTCCTGATTATGGCCTGACCTGGGCTGCTTTCCTTGTTATATGTTTAGGATTAGAGAGAAAACTTCAGTGAAGATTTAGAATTCTCAGGAGGTTAGGGAAGCTTGCTTGAGGTCCAGCTCCTCCCCTTCCCTGTGAACAAATCGCCCACTTGATAACTGGAGAGTGCTGTTTGGCATGAGGCAATGTTCTTGTTTTGGTGGTATTGGTAGAGTTCACCAACAAATTATAGCCATGGAAGGTCTTTCAAGAATGTAGCAATGTAGCTTTTAATGACTTCTGTGCTGAGAAAGAATACTTTATTTATGATCTCTAAGTCCTCAGTACCAGTCAAGTGGGACTCTTGAGTGAATTAATTATTTTCTAGAGTTTTGAGTTCGTTGTTTACCTGTGGCACTATTAAAGGCTAGCCAAGCATGATGGCACACATTTACAGTTCCAATTTACAGATCCAGGATGATCATGATGTGTTTGAAGCCAGATTTAATTACAGTGAGACGTCTCAAAAAACAAAAATGAATAAATATTTAAAGAGTTTTAAAGTTACAAGCTAATTGTTTTATCAGGTCATTTTTGCACACACTGTCACCTTCTCTCTCAAGTGTGGATGCTGGCTGACATTGCTAGTAACCAGTTACATACATGTTTATAATGGACTTTAACTGGTCCACAAGGAAAATGCTCCAGTTTTTTTCATTCTTTTTTCAGAAGTATAACAGGAAGTGGGATGTACCTGCTTCAGTTTGTGACCTTGAACAGGATCTTAGGATTCATTACAATCTTTGATTCAATTTTAAAAGCACAGCTGACCAGCTCTTCATACCCATTGCAGCTGAATACTCAGTCAGCTTTGGCTTGAAAAAAAATTTTTTGTGTTGTTTTGTATTTTCAAGACAGGTTTTCTCTGTGTAGCCTTGGTTGTCCTGAAACTCACTCTGTAGACCAGGCTGGTCTCGAACTCAGAAATCTTCCTGTCTCTGCTTCCCACGTGCTGGGATTAAAGGCGTGCACCACCACTGCCTGGCTGAAAATATTTTTTAAAAGTATTACATCTATCCAGGCATGGTGGCACCTAGCTTTTTATCCTAGCACTTGGAACATGGAGACAGATGGATCTCTGTGAGTTGAAGCCAGGTTGGTTTACATAGTAAGTTCCAGGTCAGCCAGGACTACACAGTAGGACCCCGTCTCAAAAAAAAAAAAAAAAAAAATTCCAATTTTGAGGGATCTGATACCTCTTCTGGCATCCATGGACACCCTGGTACACATGTACACCCACATAAATAAATCTTTAAGAATGTTTTTATTTGCTGAGCATCTATTGATGTTTTTCATGATCCTCTTGAACAATAAATATTTACATAATATTTACCTTTTCTCAGGTATAAGTAATCTAAAGATGATTTAATGGATTGGGAGGATATGTATATATTTATATGCAGTTACACTATTTTACACATAGGACTTCAGCAGGAGTGGCCTAGAATCAGTTCCCTGCAGAAAGAAAGGAAAAACTATAGTGAAAGAAGAAAGTCAGAAGTAATGTGTTGACAATAAATTCATAATGGAAGTAGCCTAACGCATTTCTTCCCTCCTTCCTTCTTTCTGTCAGAATCGGCTACAGTCTCAAAGAGCATTGCTTCTACAAGGCACTGAAAGCCTGAACCGGGCCACCCAAAGCATTGAGCGCTCTCATCGGATTGCCACAGAAACTGACCAGATTGGTTCAGAAATCATAGAAGAGCTGGGGGAGCAACGAGACCAGTTGGAACGTACCAAGAGTAGAGTAAGTCTGGGCAATGTGTAAAATAGGAGAGTCCTCCATACCCAGATTCTGTACTAAGGTCACACACTACAGCAGTTCTGAATTCTGAAAATAACTCTTTTCTTCTCTCTCTGAGAATAACAACCCCTTCCCGTTTTCACAATTTTTAAGTTGCTTGGCTAAAAGATTCTCCATTAGAATTAATTTTTCAGAGCTAAGGGAGATGGGTTTGTTAATAAAAGTTAATAAAAATCACACCCTGCACAGGCAAATCAAAGTGCTGTGGACAATCTGAAGTAGCTCCATATCCCATACCCGAGAACCTGGAATTAAAACATTCTTATATTTCTGTGGGTTTTTTTGTTGTTGTTTAAGATTTATTTTTATTTTATATGCATTGGTGCTTTGACTACAAATACAAAAGCCCATGCATTTGTAACCCGAGTGTTTGGGGGTGTGGTTTAGAGACAGTTGGATCTTGTTGACCAGCCAGCGTATTAATAAGGTGGTGGGCCAGTCTTTTTGCTATTTTGTGGGTTCTTCTACCTTTCTCCACCCTTTCAACCCCCTAACACTAGATAGGAGAGAAAAAAGGAAAGAAAGGAAAGGGGACGATGTTATTGTTAGGCTACTTCCTGCTGATTAGGGGTGTCAGGTTTCCTGTGGCAAATTTGATCTTCATCAAGATATCTAACTTATTCTCATCTCTTTGTGCATAACTATTTGAGAAACCATGACCAACCCATCCCGTTTCTTGGGACTCTAGCATGCAAGCATGCATGTGTGTGTGTGTGTGTCTCTGTGTGTGTGTGTGTGTGTGTGTGTGTGTGTGTATGTATATATATATATACACATATATATATACACTCACATATATATGTATAATACATACATATATATAATCTCCTCTGAAAAGTCCCCAGAATTCCAAACATCACACAATCACAGAAACTATCTGATGCTGGCAAAATCATACCCTGCACAGGCAAATCAAAGTGCTATGGACAATCTAAAGTAGCTCCATATCTCATACCTGGGAACCTGGGATTAAAACATTCTTATATTTCTGTGGGGTTTTTTTTTGTTTAAGATTTTTATTTTATGTGCATTGGTGCTTTGACTACATATATGTCTGTGTGAGGATATCAAATCCCCTGGAAGTGGAGTTACAGACAGTTGTGAGCTGCCATATGGATACTGGGAATTAAACCTGGGTCCTTTTGAAGAGCAGCCAGTGCTCTTAACCACTGAGCCATCTCTCCAGCACCTGTTTGTTTTTTTTAAATTTTAGCATTTGGAGTGGAGAGCAGTCACGAAAGGTACCTTCCATACCCATACAGATGTGCACATACAATAGACATAAACACACAAAACCCAGGTGCATATGTGTCTATAATATTTGTGACTAAGTCTCACTATTTAAACTTGGCTGCTGGCCTGGAACTCAGTGATCCTCCTGCCTCTGCCTACTGGGATTAAGGTTGTATGCCACCATGCTGGGCCACAAAGCAATAATGATTTATACCATTCCATGTCTTGCTTTATTTGTTACAAGAGTATGTGAAAACATCAGTAAGGATTCAGTGTCACTGAAAGGAGATTTTAATTTCAGGTCTAGCAGCATATTTTTCTATCTTTTAAAAAAAAAATTATGTGTATAGGTGTTTTGCCTGCATATATATATATATATATATATATATATCTGTATCATATGATCCTGCTGCCTGAGGAGGCCATCAGATTTCCTGGAACTGGAGTTAGATGGTGTGAACTGCCATACTGGTCCTGGCAATAAACTCAGGTCCTCTGGACAAGCAGCAAGTGCTCTTAAGTGTGTCACCTCTCCAGCACTGTTTTCCTATTCTTATGAAAACACTATCTACAAATAAGACCCTATTATTTAAGAGAAAAGTGCTTTTTTCTCACCTGTCAAAAACAGTACTACTGATAGTTTATTGGCTCGTAAATTTTACTTCAATCCCATTAGCCTAAGGTAAGTTGGACAATTGAGAGAAGAAAGCAGAAATATGCAGGTCAACTGATGGACTGTATTGGGGTTCTCCTATGATTGTAAGAAGCTTTGGGAAAAAAATTCCTTTTTCCTTTATATAAGTGGGTTAGTTTCCATCAAATTTAAAGACTAACAAATGGTTTACCAATCGAATTGTTATATTATTAATACTTGTCCTGGGGCAAATCTTAACTGAAAACATTGTAGCCAGGATTTAGACAGGAAAGTACTAGCTTATTATGAGGATTTGAAGAGGTTTTCTCATACATCTTATTAAAAAGATTCTCTATTTTCCTACTTGTGTAAATTCACAATAAAGTGCTAATTTCAAGGTAAGCTGTGGAGAAGGCAAATTTGTAATGGATTGTATAAATTTTGGGTCTTAAATACACTTGAACTTAAACACCAGAAATTGGCCTGAGAGATCAATTGACTTACTGTTAAGGTTTGTATATGCTTGGCCCTCTTGGAGTAGGTGTGTCACTGTGGGTGTAGGTTTTAAGACCCTCATCCTTACTGCCTGGAAGTCAGTATCCTGCTAGCAGCCTTCAGATGAAGATGTAGAACTTTCAGCTCCTCCTGCACCATGCCTGGATGCTGCCATGTTCCTACCTTGATAATGGACTGAATCTCTGAACCTGTAAGCCAGCCCCAACTAAATGTTGTCCTTATAAGAGTTAGTTGCCTTGATCATATCAGTAAAACCCTAATAGTTACCAAGGCCACTGGGCAATGGTAACAGACGGCAAGAAGCGCCATTGGGGCTCCGTTTTCCATTCAGTGTAACCACTCAAGCAGGTAAAGAAAAAAAAACAAGAACCAAAATCCCCAAAGCGTTAGCCCTCCAACCTACAAAACACTAAGGACTGGAGAACAGCACTTGCTGTTCTTGTAGTCCAGTTCCCAGCACCCATGGCAGCTCACAACCACGTATCCAGCTCCAAGGGATCTATAGCCCTCTTTTGACTTCTAAGGGCACCACATATACATGTGGTACACATACATACATTCAGGCAAATACTCATACACATAAAAGTAAATCCTTAAAAAAATATAAGCAAACACCAACTCAGGAGGCTCTCCAAGTATTTAAGTGATTCAAACCTTAAGATTCAAACCTTACGTTCCCTACAGTCACTGGCCCAGCACAGGTGAAGCCTTATAGCCTAATATGGCAGTCAGAAAGGCTTAGTTTTAAAACTGTAGCACTATTCTTTCTGTCTCTCTCTCCCTCTCCCTCTCCCTCCCACCACTCTTTTCTTTTCCTGAGTCTGGGTCTCATGTAGCTCTGGCTGTCCTGGAACTCTCTGTAGACCAGGCTGGTTTCACCTTGCTAAGCCTGCTTCTGGGATTAAAAGTGTGCGCCACTGCACCACCATGCCTGTCACCCTCCTATCTGAATATCGAGGTGAAGGAATAGTGACCTCACAGCCACCCACACCTACAGGAACAATGAGATACTGTGCTTCCCTCCTTAATGAGCACCCAGACACCTTGACTTTTCTAGGTTCCTTTATAGATATACGCCATTAAATTCATTTGATTTCTTTGCATCTTAACAAAGACCTTTTTTATGCCCATGTTCAAATTCTATAGAATTTTTTTGAAAGGAGAAGGAAGTGATCTATTGTTTTATTTTTCAGCTGGTAAACACGAATGAAAACTTGAGCAAAAGCCGAAAGATTCTTCGTTCAATGTCCAGAAAGTAAGTTTCAAAAGACCCACAAATTGACAATGTATTTCAGCTAAGAAAGCTTAAACCAGTAACTTAACAAGTGCCCTGGTAAATTACCTTAGTGCTACCCAAGCACTCTGCTCTCTCGGCACTCAACAACCAAAGGAGAATATAGTTTGTATAGGTAAATATCTCAGGATATTTTTGTTCCAACATAAAGTAGTGGAAAATCTGTCTGCTGAACAATGTCAATCCCAGTTTCTATTCTCTTAGAGGACTCCTAAGGAACTAAGAGCTTTTCTGCTCCCTGGGACATGTTTATGAACACCCGGGGCATGAGCACGGATAGTACTTAGTTCTTGCCTTTCATGGTAGCCCCTTTTTGGGAGTTCTGTCTTGTTAGCAAGAAGTACTTAACAGGAACAAAAACAAGCTAGTAGCAGGTAAAGTGGTTGTGGCAGGAGCCTGACCATTGATGGGAGAGAGCCATCCCCAAAGTTGTCCTCTGATGGCCACAGTGAACTATGTAGCGTGCATATACCTGTGTTCACTCATTTAAAAAACTAAACAAAAACCAACCTTGAGGAAACTCCTAACTGTAGTTTAGAAAAAGGCCGAAGGGAGGTAGTGACATTTGGGCTAAGCTGGGCACCTAGTGCAGCATGTGCTTGGTGCATGTGAGCTAACAAGAGCTTCAGTAATCCATTCATAGAATGAACAGTGGGAGTAGAGTTTCCCCAAACACTAGTAAATTCTTCTTTAAGTAAGGAGAAACCAGATGATAACCTGAAGTAAATTTTTTGGAGAGGGTCTGTTCAGGTAGTGGAGCAGGGAGAATTAGGGAAGAGTAAGAAGGGAGAAGTTTACAAGACACTGAAAAAGCCGTTCTCAAGGCCACTGGTTACTCATCCTAAAAGCAAGACCCATCCATGGGCTTAACTAATTTTTGACACTAAAGAGTGTACCCCAAACCTTGTTTCCAACATGCACCCGTAGCGTATATATGGTTAATAGGACCATATTTAAAACATCAGGACAAGTGAAGGATTTCTTTAGAGTCAAGAAGTCATTCTTATGTTTTAGTATTATATTCCAATTTCCCACATTTTTGTGATGTAGTAGTCAGTGTTGTCCCTCACTTAAGCCAAGAGCACCATGAATTGTCACTGTCTGAAGGACTTAGTGCTTACCACTACGTGGCCATGTAGACAGACTCAAATTCTATCTGCCTCACTGTATCTAGCATTAGAAACAGCTAGAAATAAGATTACCCAGACTCATGTCTACTTACTCTGTCTTTGTAGAGTGATAACCAACAAGCTGCTGCTCTCCGTCATCATCCTGCTGGAGCTAGCCATCCTGGTCGGCCTGGTGTATTACAAATTCTTTCGACACCATTGAACTTCTGTAGGGAAGGCATTGTGGACCAGAATCTTGACTCTGAATGAATGGTATTAGGGATCTATGTTGCTGCTGTGGGCTAACAGTTCAAAAAAGTATTGTCTTGTCAGACTATGGGAGGGAGGGCAATGGAAAACAAATAAATGTGAAGAAACGGCAACAAGACAAGTATGTATACTAAGGTAATAAATGCTGTTTATGACTCCTTCACACTTACATGTATAACATTAATAGCTTGTAAACTTCAAAAACAAATAACAAAAAATACATTTACAGTAATAGTATTAGTGACCAAAACAGAGAAGGGAATTTTACAGTTGTGAAAGTGCACAGATGTTCTTCTCATTAAGGCAATATTGATCCAGACAGCCATTTAATATCTGGCCCTTTAAATGCCTTGCAACTCTGGAATGCTGTTGTGAAAGGTGCCAGAGTACAGTAGTTCCTAAATTCTCACACATTCTTCATTTTCTGATTCATGTGGTGAACTAGGAGTAGGAAGGTGGTCATACACAATGTGTGCTCCTTCTCTTGTCTGACCAAAACTTGAAGCAATCACGTCCACTGCTAGGCTGGCTGTCGCCTTGGCATCTTCCTCAGAAGTGGCCAAATGAGGATTGACTTCAACAAGATCCAGAGCTGACAGCAACCCTGGGACAATAAAAGGTACAAGACTTTAGAACACACCCTGGCTGCTACTTTCAGTGAGGGTTGTTCCACCTCATAAAATCAAGTCATTTTCCAACATAAAATGACCTACTATCAGAAAGCCCTCTGCAGTCTGGAAAGATGGCTTTGTAGGTGAAGGTGCCTCAGCCAAGACTGATAACCTGAGTTTGATCCTTGGGCCTCACATGATATTAAGAGAGCCAGACTAACAGGTTGTCCACTGATCTCCACATGTACTCACCACTCCACAAATATAGGGACACAAAAGTAACTTTAACAACAAGAACACTGGGGCAGTGGTAGCACACGCTTTTCATTCTGACATCCGGGAGGCGGGTGGATGTCTGAATTCAAGGCCAGCCTGTTCTACAAAGTGAGTGAGTCCTAGGACAGTTAGGACTACACAGAGAAATTGTGTCTCGAAAAACCAACAAAACAAAATCAAACAAGAAAATATGAGAGGCTTACGAGACTTGGCAGTTAAGAACATTTGCTCCTCTGATCAAGGACCCAGGCTAGTTCCTAGCACCCAGGCTAGTTCCTAGCACCCACATGGTGGGTCACAAGTGTCTATTACTCTTTTTTTTTGTTGTTTTGTTTTGTTTTTTGTTTTTCCCAAGACAGGGTTTCTCTGTGTAGCCTTGGCTATCCTGGAACTCACTCTGTAGACCAGGCTGGCCTCAAACTCAGAAATCCACCTGCCTCTGCCTCCCAAGTGCTGGGATTAAAGGCATGCGCCACCACTGCCCGGCTATTACTCTTAATCCCAAAAGATCCAACACCCACTTTGGATTTCCATGGGCACCAACCATTTGTGCACATCCATATATGTGTTAAAAAAAAAAGTGTACACATCCATACAAACATTTAAAGAAAGCCCATTATGTCTCATCCTCTTGACTACACATTTAAGTTAAAAATAACTGTACAGAACAGTTATAAAATCTACCCCTGTTCCAACTGCAGTAATAGGTAAGCATAGTTGTCAGGATGTAGGCACCTTGTCTGTCTAGGGTTTTATTGGTCCTTTTACCTCACACCCAGTACTGTGGATTAAACCAGGGTCTTATGCATACAAGCACATGCTTTACCACTGAGCTGCATCCCAGCCCATCAGTACTTTATCCTTTTGTGTAAGGGGTTTGTGTGTGTACCTGCCACTATGTGCATGTGGAGGACAGAAGGCAACCTTGGATGTTGGTCTTCATTTCTGCTTTGAGGCAGGGTCTCAAACATGCCAGGGTAGCTGTTCCTCAAGTTTCTGGGGATTCTCCTGTCTCCATCTACAACAGGATTACTGGTGTGTGCTATCTCTGGGGATCCAAACTCAGGTCTTCATGTTTGTGCAGCAATTGCTTCACCAAACACTTAGCCATCTTCCTGACTTCACCATCAGTATCTCTTGAGGCTCCACCATATGCCCAGAAGTATAGCTGTTGCTGTAAATTACTTGTTTGAGACAAGGTCCTGCTGTATATCCAAAGCTAGCCTCAAACCGTCATCTGCCTGCCTCAGCCTCCTGAATGGCATCTACTCTCACTGCTAGCCCAAACATCATGACTGAGATCCAAGAACAGGTTCTACATATGACATGTTTATTTTTTTATCTGACTGGCCCAGCAATAGATCCAGTCCTATGTTGACTGGTTCAATCTTGATTTCAGTTGCCTAATCTGAGGGTTTGAGTTTGTGCCCAAGTCCTCAGCATTGTTCCTTTGTTTGGAGTGGGCTGAAGGAAAGAACTTAATCCACAGCTGCCTTCCACTTCTATCCCTCCTTATCTGGCCTACTTCGACTGAGATCTTAACACTTACTCTGGGTTAATCTAACTCTTAAAGAATGAGCTGAACAAACTAAAATTCAGTTAACGCAAGTATTTAAGAATATTTAGGTGGTGGTGCACTCCTTTAATCCCAGCACTTGGGAGGAGGCAGAGGCAGGCAGAGGCAGGCAGATTTCTGAGTTCGAGGCCAGCCTAGTCTACAGAGTGAGTTCCAGGACAGCCAAGGCTACACAGAGAAACCCTGTCTCGAAATACAAAAAAAAAAAAAAAAAAAAAAAAATTAGGCTGGCTATAAAGTCATATAAGGTATATTCTAATACCTAATGGTTCATTTATATTACATTATGGTACATGACAAACTGTCCAGTGTTTCTTACAATCTTAGTGATGCATAGTTGAGTATATTGTACAAAATTACAGTAACCAAAGATGTTACCATTTCATCATCATCATTTCCTGCCCAGGAACCCGTGTCCCTAGTGAGTTGTATCTTGTTCCCAATAGTTGAACCTAGCATCTCTAGCATATCCAAAGTAGTCATCAAGAGAGTTTGCACCATCGAAAATATATCCTGCCAGTGTGTCCAGACTATTGCCATCCTACAGGTTAGTTTAAGCAAATTGCTGTCTTTGTCGACAATGTCATGTCAGCAAAACAAGGAAACACAAGACACACCACTGCCACAACTGCTTGCAAAGGTTATTAACCCCTCTTGAATGGAGCAACAGAAATGTTTAACTTCTGTTCTAAGTTAAAGTTACTGTACAAGTAGAGAAAGGGAGCTACTTGGCTTGTTTTCTTAAACTGCCTTTAGGCAGCTTAGACACAGGAAATGCATGTTTGACGTGCTGTTCTGTATGCTAAATCTATTGAGTGTGTGAGTGACATAATTTCCTTCGTGGTATTAGCATACTTTGGTCCAGTCCCAATCCAAAGATGCTTCTAAATAACTGTCTCTATCTGCTATTAGCCATATGAGTCTGGGCTATAAAAGTTTAACCAAAAACAGTGACATAGAAAAGATCCCCTCCAGAAAGAGATTTCAGCATGTTTATATATATATATAGTGAACAGGCCGAAGACCTGGCTACATACCTGTATTATGTATTTCTTCAGTAATATACACTCCTTCTCTGTAGGTTAATCCCCCTACAACAGGGGTTCCTGTAGCTGGAGCCAGCTTAGGGTCAAACGCATCAATATCAAAACTCAGATGGATTGGCCTCTTGGTCCTGGAAAGGAAGAGAATAAGAGACTTTGTTATGCTTGCAGTCTTCATTCTGTGGCTACAACTTGACTTTGTTCTTGCCCTGGTGCTCTACCGATTCAGTGTATTTTCTAGATTTCTATTCCTAGAAATGACAGAGATTGACATATTAACTTCTTGCATAGTTCTTTAAGATACTGCCATTTGTTCTGCCTGCTTCAGAAAACCTCCAATGCATTTTTGGGTGGGTGGGTGGGTGGGGTTTCCCTAGGGTATTAATGCTTCTCAGGAATGGTTCACCTCGGTCATATTACTAATTAAGTCATATTACTAATTAAGTTGGTTTCATTAGGTTATAGTTGTTGCAGCTGAACATATAGAGTTTTATGCCTGCAAATTTATCTTCCAGTTCTAACTTGAGTGCAGGTATTCCATGACTAAAACTAACATCAACATCCTCATAGCAAATAACTAACGTCTTGGCAGCTTAGAGAATGACAAGATGGCAATTCCGATATTGACCACCCAAAAGAGAAACCCCACTGTTGGGAAAGTGAGCCTAACTAGCATGTGGTTCTATGCTTAATACAGAAGTCAGATGAAGCAGTAATGAGGTTAGGAAGAACGGGACCACTGGGACAGTGATGAAGGCTTCTCATCAAGAAACACAAAATCGAAAACAAATTAAACTTATGAGAAGCAGGATGGGTCACTGACCTAACCACTGCCAAAACTAGAAGAATGTGATTTATGATTGATACTATGCCTTTCTGAACTGTTTGAAAACACATGTACATGTTTTACTTGAGAAGTGAAATTACTATGCTCAAGGTATGGGCTTAAGCATGCTGCTCTCCCAGAGCTTGCCCTGCCTTCTCCCGAGACCTAGAAATAGACATTTATGTCATTTCTTACTTGCCAATCAGCCGATCAAATGTCTGTTCCATCACCTTCTGGATACCAAGTCGATCAATCTCTCTCATGGAAAAATACTGGATGTCATAATTCTTTAAGATAAAACTGGCAAGATAAAAGGGAAGACTTTATTTAGGGACTCTTGCCTTTAGACTGACCTAAAATAGATAGGCAGGACAGGCCCAAAGCTTACCCCTTCTACATCAACTTACTGTTCAGGAGGCTCCACATCTCTTAGACCAATGTACACAATACTTGGGGAAGAGAGGCAAGGTTTGATCCAGGAAAATCCTGGCAGTTGTGGTACCTGTGAAGAGTGGGATGGAGCAGATCAGTCAGAAATCCCTCTTCTCACTAAGATAATCACATGTGTTCCCAAGAGTATACTGTCACTCACATCTCCTGCCCACTATGTTTGAGATAACACAAAACACTTGAACTAGGAAGGAATACTGCCCAGTGAAATGATTCAGAAGGATAGCTGCAAAATAATACAGGTTTTCTGAGAATGTAAAAGCATCTCTTCTAAGGTGGTCCTGGTTTCTCATTAACTACATAAGTAGCAGGAATATGCTGGTTAGCCTTTCCCACCCCTTTGCTCATTACAGATTGAGTATTTAATCTGTTCTGGCTTAGCTTTGGCTTCTTGCTGAGCAGAGAGTCTTGTCTGTCTCACAAAGACTTCCTTGGCTTTTGAAGAGCTCAGAAGCAATTTTACCCAAAAGTAAGCACCATGGCACTTAGACTCTACATCAGTGTGTTTTAGAGTGTGGCCTCTGACCTAAGTCCTTGGGCTATGGAAATATCCACTACTATAATTCTCACCTACTACTACAAACTTTATTTCCTAAACAATTATGCACCCTACAGAGAACAGAGACCTACAATCTCATTGACTGCACAGTCCTTAGTAATGTAAATAAAAGTGAGTTAGGTAAGTCACATTCAGCCCATCCTTTGTTCAAATCTCAAAGCCCCAGGATAACTGTGCAAGCCATTCACCTTTTCATTTGGGCCTGCTTACCTTGTCTTGCAGTTCTCTGACCAGAAAGGAAAGTGGCTGTCCATGGATATTTCCAGATACAGTGGTTAGGGGTGTATTAATGTCAGCATGAGCATCAACCCAGATGACACAGAGGTCTGGGTGGTGCCGGGCGTGGCCGATAATGGTACCTATTGCCAGGCTGCAAAGAACAAATATAATAATCTTCAAGGCTCTCTAGTTGGCAGACATGCCCAATAACAGATAATCTCAGCCAACACTGATTATACTCTGTCCCCAGGGCAAAGTCAGGATCTAGCCAGGCTGGGTTACAGTGAGACAAAAGTCCCTTAGCGGTACTTCTCAAAGATTAACTTTTAAGTGAATTCGACAGGAGAAAGGTAAAGCTTTAAAGAGTCAGTACTCTAGTCCCAGGGGACCCAGCACCTTCTTCTGGCCTCTGAGGGCACTGTACTCATGGTACAGAACACACATGCACATAAAACTCAAAAGTTAGAGGTTCCAGGAAAGCAGTGCTCATGACTGGCTGTTCCCGCAGTGTGGCACGTGTCACAGCTGCTCCATGTTAATTTGTCCATTAGCACTAGCCCAGAAAAGGAGCTCAGATATTAACATTTGTCCAGTGAATGAAATTTAGTTGAGCAGGGGGATCTTGTCTGTAGCAACCTGCAGAAATGCTGCCTAATCTTTTTAATTCTAACTTCCAAGGAATCTGAAGAGTTTTGCTGTTTGGTGGCAGTGGAGTCTTGCATGTTGCCTAAGCTGGTGTCTGTGGAGCTCGGGCAGTCCTCCCACTTCAGCTTTGCAGGTAGCTGAGGCTACAGGTGTGCCCCACTACGTCCAACTTACATTAACTTTCTAAAGATAAATCAGGATGCAGACTTGCAGGTGTAGCAACGTGGCCCTGCATTTGCCTTAGTATGTGTGAGGCCCAGAGTTCAATTCCCAGCACAACACACACAATCAGAAAGCTGTAAAAGCTTGTATGTAACACTGCTGAAAACCTGAAAAGGGGCTGTCAGACATTAAAGTTACAAGGCAACCCCTACTGAGCTCATGTACACCAGTGAATAAACAGTCATTCAAAGTAGGCAGGCATTTCTTCCCAACTTGCTATAACAGCCTCAGTCTTAGGTTTGAACTGGAAATAGTTAAGTAACCCGGTTGCAGTATATATAGCTATAGACAAAAAGAAAAACTAAAGGCTGTGACTGTCCCACTGATGAGATCTCCTGTGAGACATGACCAGGAGGAAAAAAACCAAAACAGCAACACACACCAACAATAAGCATTCCGAGATGAGACAGAGATAGGAAGCAAGAGACCATCTGCCCTCTCTGGTTGATTCCATTGAGTAGCCAGTCATCTCTAGAGAACCTGAGTTCTTTTCCTTCCTGAACTTCTATTCCTAATGAGGAATCTACTTGCTTCTGAAGCTGGAGCAAAGGTTTAACTTCTGATAGTTATCTAGAAAATTCTCTGAGCACCTCAGGGAAAATTGCTAGGCTGAATCAAAAAGAAAAACAAAGTGGATTTGAATGCCAACTCTCCTACTTCCTGGGGTTAGGCCTTGAACAAGCTATTTAACCTCTGTCCCTCAGAGCTTCTAGCAATAAATGAGATAAAGCTGTATCTCCCTTGGGACATCGTTAGGATTAATTAACTGAAGGCATCAATAAGTGTTCACTACTACTGCAGTACCTCTTTCCTACTTCACCGCTTAGGTTATACCAAACTCCCTGGCGGAATCTGGCTCCACTCGCCCAGACCTCTCCCTCCAAATTCTATAGTACTCAGTATTTTTTAAATCTTTCCTTTTACATGTATTTATTTTAGTCCTAATAGATCTCAGGTGAGCATTCTCTCATACTTTGAAAAAAATAATTCACTAGGAAAGACTTAAAGGACTAACCATTTCCATATTAAAGAGAAAATGTGTTCACGTGCCTAGGAGGGATTGGTAACAAATGAATTAGTGGAAATGCTCACAAAAGCATACAAATTCAATCTCTAGATGGATCCTACCAGTTCTCTAACACTGCCAGATGAATGTCTTGAGATATTTTCTCGGAACCTTGCTTAGTCTACCCTTGTGCTTGCTGGGTTGAGTGTGTATAGTCTTTTTTGTGATGTGTTTCTCTCAAGTAAGGACACTGAAATAAAGAAGTTAGTCACTATGCTCAAAGCTTACCTGTGGTCTCCTCCCATGGTGACACAGCTATAGCCACCTGACACGGCTCTACTCACCACCTCAGCCAGTTTCTGGTTGGCAAGGCCCACTGAGCGAGGATACACGACCAGATTATTGTAGGGATCATCTTTGGGGACATTCGTAAAACTCAAGTCTCCAAAGTCTTTGAGGTGGCATCCTGCAACAGATGAAGAACAATAGAAAGAACCGTTTGTGCCATTTGTCTTAGTCAGGGTTTCTATTCCTGCACAAACATCATGACCAAGAAGCAAGTTGGGGAGGAAAGAGTTTATTCAGCTTACTTCCACATGGCTGTTGATCACCAAAGGAAGTCAGGACTGGAACTCAAGGTCAGGAAGCAGGAGCTGATGCAGAGGCCATGGAGAGATATTTCTTACTGGCTTGCTTTTCCTGGCTTGCTCAGCCTGCTCTCTTATAGAACCCAAGACTTCCAGCCCAGGGATGGCACCACCCACAAGGGACCCTACCCCCTTGATCACTAATTGAGAAAATACCCCACAGCTGGGTCTCATGAAGGCACTTCCCCAACTGAAGCTCCCTTCTCTGTGATAACTGCAGCCTGTGTCAAGTTGACACACAAAACCAGCCAGTACAATTGACCCCTTGTCAACTTGATACACAAACACATCACTATTAAGCCTCAACCCTTATTTTTTTATTTATTCCCAAGATCTAAAGTCCCACAGTCTTTACATATTAAAAGTTCAATCAATTTGAAATGTCTAATATCTTTTAAAATTTAAAGTCTCTTAACTGTAGGCTCCTCTAAAATATGTGTTTCCTTCAAGAGGGAAAAATATCAGGGCACAGTCACAATCAAAAGCAAAACCAATGTCTGGGATCCAACTCACGATCTTTTGAGCTCCTTTAAGGGCTTGAGTCACCTCTTTAGCTCTGCCCTTTGTTGCACACATTTTATCTTCTGGGCTCCAGATGCCTGTACTTCACTGCTGCTGCTGTCCTTGGTGGTCATTGCATGGCACTGACATTTCCAAAACACTGCTGTAACTAGCCTTTACCAGTAGCCTTTCATAGACTGTCTTCATGGTGCCAAGCCTCAACTCCTTTGCATGACACCTTCAGTCCTGGGCCATCAATTGTAAACTGAACTGCACCTTCACTTATGGCCTTCCATGGGCTCTCACTGTGCCAAGCCTCAGCTGCTCTTCATGACCCCTTTGTGCTGTCAAAACCAGTACCACCTGGGTGACTCTTACACATTACTAAGTCCTGCTGCAGCACAAGGTACAACCTTGGCTATTTCTGGAACACAGCCTCTTTGTGCTCTCAGAAAACACTTCCCAGAAGATGTCACCTCGATGCTGGTCTCTTCTTAATCACCGCTAATTTCTTAGCTCCAGCTAACCAGCATCAATAGTCCCAGTAATGTAAAGTTTTCACTTTAGTAGTTCTGGTATCTTGTTAATCACAGCTGATACTTGAGCCCCAGCTAACCAGAACCACAGAATCTTCACAATCAAAACAACATACCCTGATAAGAGTCTTTAATCTTCTCTCTGAAATTTCACAACTCAGGCCTCCATCTCTGCACTGTTCTCAACATGATCTTTAAGCTCTCACAGAACATTCCACAGAGTTCTTAACAAAGAGTGGCTCTTTTAGCTCATAGTTCCAATGTCTTTCCACAGTCCTCCCCAAAACATGGTCAGGTTGTCACAGGAATACCCCACTCCTGGTACCAATTTTGTCTTAGTCAGGGTTTCTATTCCTGCACAAACATCATGACCAAGAAGCAAGTTGGGGAGGAAAGAGTTTATTCAGCTTACTTCCACATGGCTGTTGATCACCAGAGGAAGTCAAGACTGGAACTCAAGCAGGTCAGGAAGCAGGAGCTGATGCAGAGGCCATGGAGAGTATTTCTTACTGGCTTGCTCAGCCTGCTCTCTTATAGAACCCAAGACTTCCAGCCCAGGAATGGCAACAACCAAAAGGGGCCCTACCCCTTTGATCACTAATTGAGAAAATGCCCCACAGCTGGATCTCATGAAGGCACTTCCCCAACTGAAGCACTCTTCTCTGTGATAACTGCAGCCTGTGTCAAGTTGACACACAAAACCAGCCAGTACACCATTCCAACATCTACTAGCCTGAGCTACAAGTAATTACTCAGGACAAAGTGGCGACATGTCATACTCATTTTGTCCAACAACAGTTCCACATGTCACTTGCTAGCAAGGTAAGCCCTTTTATGAACATTTTCCAGAAGCTTCACATTGTACAATGAAATCCAGAGACATTATTAACCTAAGAATCACCAAATAGGTAACAAGCAAATAGACCTCACATCTCAAAATTATAAAGAGAAATTAAAATAAAAAACTCATTAGGATATAAAAAAATAAAGTGGTTTTCAGGACTAATTGTTTTATTTTCAGGACAAAAACACATGTGTAGAAATTCTCATGACCATGGTTTGATCCTCAGCAATGCAACAAAATAATTTCTCAAATATATTTTTTCTAGAATAAAAGGTCAAGAACTAAGGCTGGATAGATGGCTCAGAGGTTGAGAGCACTTTCTGCTTTTCCAAAGGACCTGAGTCATGTACCCAGCACTCACATCAGCTCTCTATAACTACAGCTCCAGGAGATCCAGTGCCCTCTCCTGTCTTCTTCAGGCACCACAGCACATAGAGCACACACACACACAATATGTCTCTTTTAAAAGTCAGGAGCTGGGAATGTAACAGTGGTCCATATTACCTAGCATATATAAATCCCTAGTCCCAGCACTTGAGATGTAATTGCAGGAGGATCAGAAGTTGTCTGTCACCTTGATTACATAAACAAGTTCAAGGCCAGCCAACGCTACAAGATTTGTCCCAAAATAACAACAAATCAGAGGACATAAATAGAGAAGTTATCTAACATTTATTTGTTACAGGGGCTCAGACACTGATCTAACTGCTTATTATAAATTTTTATTTCAGACTCAATGAGGCAACTTAAATAATGTTTACTGTATATAGATAAAGAAACAGCAGAGAAGGAACCTGCCCACAGTCACACTCCTGCTGAGTGCCAAAGTCAAAACCTATAGCTAAGAACTGTGTTTGTTTTGGTTTGTTTGTTGATACAGGATCTCGCTGTGTAGCCCTGGCTATCCTGGAACTTATTATGTAAACAGGTTGGCCTCAAACTCTCAGAGATGCACCTGCCTCTGGAGTGCTGCGAAACTACACATTTTATTTTAACATTTGCAGAGGTCCGTTAAAGATTTGGGTTATGACCAGTGCGATTTCATCATGAATTTAAACTGTACAGTTAGGAACTTTCCTCTTGAACCCAACTCATTCTAAAGCAGAACTTGGAAAGACTATAAAGATGAGAAGTCTTAACTTGAAACGTAAAATCATAAGGCTAACAATGACCTGGGATGTTAAGGCCGACCTTAATCATCAACAAAAATGGGTATTGGAATAAAAGATATCCTTTCTCAAAAGATGTATCTCAGCTAATATATATATATAAAATTATAATATATATAAGCCTTTTGATCAGTGCACTGTTAAGAAATAATTGTAAAATGATGCAAAGGAGATCTAGTCAACTAAAAAAGAAACTCCAGCCAAGAAGGAGACAATTATGACCACCTGCTAAAGACTGAGAATTGCTCTAATCTGTTTGTCTGCTACGGTAAACACCATGACTAAAATCAACTTGGAGAACAAAGTACTTGGCATACACATCTCAGGTCACAGTCTATCACTGAGGGAAATCAGAGCAGGAACTCAAATCTGGAACCTGGAGACAGGAACTAAAGCAGAGACCATGGAGGAATGCTGCTTACTAGCTTGCTTTCCATGGCTTTCCGTGGTTTACTCGTGTATAACCCAGGACCACCGGTCCTGAGGTAGCAATACCCCACAGTGTACTGGGCCCTTCTGCCTCCGTCATCATTCAAGAAAATGCCCCACGACTGGGTGCATGCCTTTATTCCTAGTACTCAAGAAGTAGAGGCTGGTGAATTCCAAGCCACCCTGGTCTTCATAGGGAATTCTGGGCCAGCCAGGGCTACATAGAGACTCTGTCTCCAAAAAAAAAAAAAAAAAAAAAAAAATGCCCCCACAGACTTGCATACAAGCCATTCTAGTGGAAACAATTCTTAATTGGTATTCCCCCTTCCTAGATGACTCTAGCTTGTGTCAAACTGACAGAATAACCAACCAGCTCAAGAACTAACAGAAAAAATGACCAAATAAAACAGCTGTTTTTAAAAGGTGAGTGGGTAGGGGGCTCCTGGTGAGATGGCTCAGCAGTTAAGAGCAGAGCACGTAACTGCTCATACAGAGGCCCCGTGTTTAGTTCCTAGCACCCACATGGGTGACTCAGAACCTCTTTGAACTCCAGTTCAAGATGACCCAACACTTTCCAGCTCTTGCACATACATGGTGTAGATACACATAAGTTTGGAGAAGGGCTGGGCGGGGTGGCTAATACAGTAAAGGCTCTTGTCCCCAGCCAGACAACCTAAGTCTGATCTCTGGCTCTGTAAATATGCATGGTAGGGGAAAAGAACCAACTCCTGAAAGTTGTCTTCTGACTTCTACACATGTACCATGCCACACATGTGCTCACACAAACAATAAATGTAAAAAAAAAATTAAGTTTGAAGATTCACAGATAAAAAAAAAATTTTTTTTCCAAGTTTGTGTGACCGGAGAGGTGGCAGAGAGCACTTGCTGATCTTCCAAAGGAGTTCCCATCCCAGGTACCCACATTAAGCCATGTACAGTCTCCTCTAACTCTAACTCTGGGGGATCTGAATTCTCTTCCAGCTCCCCAGGCACCGGAACACACGTGGAACACTAGAGGAGGGTGTAAAATTCCCTAGAGCTGAAGTTAGAAGTTGTGGAGTCAGTGCAGATCCTGAACTTCAGTTCTCTGCAATAGTAAAGTGCTCTTAACTGCCGAGCCATCTCTGCAGATCAGCTGGACAGATCTCGGATGGTTACTATTCTAGAATGTTTCTGCCTCCTTGTTAACCACAGCAACCTCCTTAAACTACATCAAGCATAAGGTTCTTAATGTGGTATAAGAAACTGGAACATTCCTAGTATTTTGAATACTATAATATTTACTATTAAAGGCATGATGGCTATTCTTGGTTATCAACTTGTCTACATCTGGAATTAACAAAGCCTTAATGGCTTTATAAACCTGTGAAGGAATTTTTTCTTAATTAAATCATTTGATGTGAGACAGTCCAATTCTAATTCAGATCTTCGAGTGGGAAGATCCACCTTTAACCCAGATCTTTTGAGATGGAAGATCCACCTTTAATCTGGGTCATACTTTCTGCTGGAAGCCTAGATAAGGGCATGGGAGAAAGAAGAGTTTGTTCATCCTTTGCCTCCTTGCCTTCACTTTGCCAGCACATTCATTCCTTCACTGGTATTGGGACCTAGTTACTCAGGATTCCAGTGTATACTGAAGATGTCAGCTGAGACATCCATTCTCATGGACTGAACAACTACTGCATTCTTGAACCTTCTATTGGTAGACAGCCATTGTGGGACTAACTAGACCATAGCTTGTAAGCCATTCTAATAAATCTCCTTTATATATATTATATAATGAGTATATATATTTATTCTATAAGTACTGTTTCTCTAGAGAACCCTGACTAATCAAAAGGTTATAATAATGTTAATATTAACTTTCAGAACTGCTTGCCAAACCTTTAACTCATAGAAATCTTCATATGACCAATAAGAAAACAAACAAGGACATTAACGTTTCAGTGGATAAGATTAAGTAATAGAACTTAGGGGACACTCAAGCCCAATCAGGGATGCCAGGGCATAAACTGAGATAAGCCTAACAGAAAACAGTATTCTACTCAATTAAATGCACTTGCCAGAAAGGAGCTGCACAAGGTCTAAAAAGAATTTGCCAATCTTACAGCAAGTAGTCCTGGAAGAGAGACTACATTTCATGGGAGGATTTTGGTCATTAAATGTGCAGCTCAGGGGCTAAACTGTAACTCTAGGGTACAACAATTGCTTAGTATGCACAAGGCCCTTGATTTGATCCCTGGCACCAATCAGCTGCTGGAGGTAGTTCAACAGACTGACTTATGTTTGAATGTGGACTCTTAAGATTACCAACTCTGGAGGACTGGATAGACATCCCAGTGATGAATAGCAATGGCTGCCCTTTCAGAAGACCTGGATTCAATTCCCAGCACCCACATGGTAGCTCACAACAGTCTGTAACTCCAGTTCTAGAGGACCTAATGCCTCTTTGGGCCTCTGTTGGGCATCAGACAGGCATGCAAAACACCGACACACATAAATCTTTTTGTTTTGTTTTTAGAGAGTACCCAGTACTTACCAATTCCCCCTCACCAAACAGCTTTCTTGTTTTCTCACTTGCTTCCTAGGTGCCTCACATACCCACAAGGGCTTCCTGACAGTGCATGTTGGAAGGGCTATTTCTCAATCTAATTATGCCAGCTGCATGTAATTTTGATAATTTACATGTCAACATGAGTCTGGCTATGAAAACCTGATAAGCTCTTCCTTGTGTTTCCACAACACTAAGAGGCAGACCCTGAAGGGGATTCGATCTTGAAGAGGTTATGGCTGCCTTCCTGACTCAACTCTTGAATTTTCACAATGTAAGTACCAGGTAAAGAGTAGGGACAATGACTGCAGGAGTCAAGGAATGGCCCTCTGCGAGTACAGTTTGTACCAATAGTCTTGCTGTGCAAATTCTTTGAAACAATGAATAAGAAAGTATCTAACAGTATAGGTTCCCATGATACTCCCCAAACCTGACAATGTATTCTTGAAGATTTTTATGCATAATATAAGATTATGAGGTAGGATTGGCTATGCTACAGCTAACTCAAAACATAGTTCAAATACAGCCATACAACCATGTTAAACGTCCAGGTAAACAGCAGACTTTTGTCTGCAGTGAGTCAGGGATCTGGCTCTTGGCTTCGTCATACCTACGGTTATGCTCTTGTATATCTAAGGATAGGTCTTCCCAGGTTCAAGACAGCAGGACAGGAAAGGGCATGGAGAAGGCCCTTTCAAACCTATGAGACACACCACAAATTGCTCAGCAGAAAGGGCCCAGTTCTCCACCACAACGCATCACTACACATCACAAAGCCATTCCTTCAAAGGTTGAGCCAATTGGGCAGTGAAGTCCTGCCTCATCCACCATGTTCATCTGACCTCTCACCACCAGACCTTTTCAATCATTCTGACAGCCTTTCGTAACCAGCAGAAAACAAAAAGTGCTTCCCAAGACTTTGTCAAATCCCAGAGCAGGAGTTCTTTACACTGCAGAAGAAACAAACTTATTTCACTGTGTGGAAAATGTGTTGTTTGTAATGGCTCCTATCTTAATTAGTAAACATATATTTGAGCCAGGCATGGTAGTGTAACTCTTGAGTTCCTGTTCTAGTTTGAAGCCGGCATGGTCTATATAACAATTCTAGGACAGCCAGGGCTACATAAGCAGACTCTGCGTTTAAAAAGAAATGTTTGGGCCTAATAAGGACTTAAAATTCATGGTCTGAAACTATAAGCAAATACACTGGGGCAAGAGCCCCAGCCCTGTCACCAGATGTCATAGAGGAGTGCTTCCAAAGGACAGTGAGTTTCTAAGCCCAAATTGTGTTTAAATAGTAACAAGGATTAACATAGTAACAAAGAAGGGGGCGGGCCAAGGGGAACACAGTTCATGTGAGACAGCTTTCTGGCTCTTCTCTACAGCCTTCCTCTTCCGCGTCCTTTGAAACTGATGTTGTAACCTAAAACTTCCCAAAACTTGTTTATCATATGTCTGCGTCATTTCATGAAACAATTTCGGATAAGAGGACCCAAACAGACCGGAGACACACAGTAAATAAAGGATAAAAAAAATAAATACACGTGCTGTTTGAGTTGCTGACTTGAGTTTTGTTTTGTTTTGTTTTTTTGTTTTTGTTGTTTTTTAAATCACATGGGGACTGAAGAGATGAGTAAGGGGTTAAAAGCACCTATTGCTTTTGCAAAAGACCTAGCTATGACTTCCAGCACCCAATGGCATCTCAAAACTAACTGTAACTTCAATTCCAGGGGATCCAATGCCCTCTTGTGACCTCCTCAGGCATCAAGCACACACATGGTACACATCCACACATGTAAGCAAAACATCCATACATAAAAGTAAATTTAAATTTTTTTCTAATTTATTACATAAATTTTGTCTTGAATTTAGGGCTCTGAATTAGCCCCAAATACAATTCTTCTACTTTGTATTACATATTTATGTGAAGCAGCATTCTCAAAGTTGACTGTAGAATAAAATCAATAAATATCAATCAACTCTGAAAAACATTGACAACTATGTCCAGTAAAATCAAATATTCAGCCAATACTTATTTGTTTATGTATTTTTAAATACAGCCTTACATTTGTACCCAGATTGTCCTGGAACTCTCTATGTTCCTTGGTGGCCTCAAACTTGTAATGATTCTCTGTTTTAGCCTCTTAAACCCTATTTGTAGGTGTAAGCTAGCATACCTGGTTCAAGATTTAATTCCGTATATAAAACTAAACACATCCATCTCATAAGAATATGGATTTGTTATTGTCTTTAATTGATGTTTAAATAGGAATACTAATTTATAATGATCAGAAAATGTTTGATTTGGGGGCTGGAGAGATGGCTCACCGGTTAAGAGCACTGTCTGCTCTTCTGAAGGTCCTGTGTTCAAATCCCAGCAACCATACCGGTGGCTCACAACCATCCATAATGAGACTTGATGCCCTCTTCTGGGGTGTCTAAAGATAGCTACAGTATACTTACGTATAATAAATAAATCTTTTTTTTTAAATGTTTGATTTGTATACCTATACATATAGAATTGGATAGAAATTTCTCTGGTGGTCTGGGTGGTGTTCTCAGCACTCAGGAGGCAGAGGCAGGTGGACCTCCAGATTCGAGGTTACCCTGGTCTACATAGTGCCAGAACAGCCCGGATTACACAAAGAAACCTGTCTCGAAGCAGGGGAAATTTCTCAGGTTAAAAAGAATCACAAATGGTAAAACTTTAAGTCCTCATTTAGATCAGGAGATAACATGGTAAAGGCTGGCCTTCCGTCCACAAAGATTTTTCTCTGGAGTAAACCTGTTAGAATAAACTAAATCCATCAGCTTTCCTAGAAATGCAACATGCCCACATAACCAGCACCAGCCAACAAGTACAGAGAGAGCAATGTCCTGCCACCACTTCTTAGGAAGGGAACTCTCTCCCTTTGCGCCTTTGCCCACTCACCTATGCTGCTTCTGCTTCTAGAAATGAGTATACAGCAGTTAAGTAGGAGCCTTGCCAGCAGCACAAGTTAAGAATCTAGATCTGAGGCACAGAGCCACCAAACCAGTTCTGGACCTCCAGATTGTTTGCTTGAAAGTGAAATTAATTTTTCCCAGCTGCCGACATCTCAGGCTCTTATGTGTAATGTTAGCTACCCTGTACAGGGGTTGGAGGCAGACTTTGATGATAGTAGAGGACAAACTGGCTCTTGTTAATACAACTAATTTGGGAGAAGACAAGGAGAACTTGAGAGAGTTTGTACCCGAGTTGGTAAAGCAAGGGCTTGAGGTTACAGACAAGGAGCCATCACAGAAGTGGGAGCAAGAATTCAGAGGAAGTTGGTGTTGAAGATCATGTGTATTTGTTTTCTGAGAAAAGATCTCACTATATAGGTCAAACTGGATTCTTCCTCAGCCTCCTAAATACTGACTGGGTTTATGGGTATGTACCACTATGCCTGCTAGACTGTACAAATTGTCCTGACTTGTACATACACACTATGTACAAACACATAATTAAAAATGTATTTTTTAAAAAGGCTGGAAAATGGCTCAGTGGTAAGAGCACTTGATGCTCTTTCAGAGGACCTAACTTGGATTCTCAGCACCATCTGTAAGTGCAGCTCCAGGGGATCCAATGCCCTCTTCTAGCCTCTGAGGGCACCAGGCACCCAGGTGGTGCAAGATATATATATATACACACACACATACACACACATACACACACACACACAGGCAAAACACATAAAATAAATAAATGAACAAAAGTTGTTTTTTAAGAATGAAAGAAAAAGAAATAGATCACCAGTAGTGATATCCAAGGTATAACAGAGCAAGGAAGCCTAAAAAGCAATTCTCAGGCCTCAGCTCCTACTTCCCCAGGACAGATGGCTCATCCCACAAGGGCAGTGTGGCTCCAACAGGTCCACAGCAGTGTGGTAGTTTGGTTTGTGCTAGAGTCTTGCTATGGTTTTGAATGTGCCCCCTCAAAAATCATGTGTTGAAATTTTAATTCATGCACCAGTGCTGGGAGATGAGCTTAGTTGGAAGTGTGCGTGCAGATGGATCACATGGGCTTCCTCATACACCGATTAATGCTAAATATAAGAGAGCATGAGGCTATAAATTCTTGTTCTCTTTCACCATGTGATGCTTTCTGCTATGTTAGGATACAGTAAACTTGGGCATCACTACATGTAGTCTCTTAATCATGGACTCCTCAGCCTCAACACTTAGAGCCAATAAATTTCTGCTTATTATACATCATTTCAGCCTCAGGTATTCTATTAAAGCAATACAAAATGCACTAATGCAATCACCAAAGGAAGTATAAAGCCAATTTTCTGACATTTGGTTCTCGAAAGATGTGCCCAAATGATGTTGCTGACAAAGCATATTCCAAAACTTTAATTTTGAAGAACTCACATCAACAACTTGGCTTCCAATCCCACATACAGACCTACACTAAATTATGCTTATTGCTCTTTGACAGTTGCTTTTGTTTCCTGACTGCAAAGGCAGAGTGTCTTTTTTATATAAAAGAGTGACTACACACCGCTCTGCTCCTTCACTGATAGCAAATTCTGATATTCACTATTTGCTACTGATACAACCTAGCGACCAATTTTCATTCCAAAGACATTCAAGTGTTATTCCAAATAGCATCTCAAAGATATTAACTTCATCTTTTTATTCAAAGTAGAATTGTCTCTTTTCCCCAAAACTAGAGACTATACATTGGTAGCCTAAGATCTAGATGTCAACAGACATGATTTATAAGGTCTATGCAAAAGTTTACGGTGTCTGTAAAGCAGACGGCATATAATAAAACATGCAGGTCACAGTTCCATACTTTCCTTTCTAGTCACAGTGGTCTACATAGATACAATTTATGTGTCAGGAAATTCATTCCTAGAATTTACAATTCAGTAATTTTTTAACATATTATTTACCAAGTTGTAAAAATGTCAGTACTATCTAATTCTAGAACAGCTCCAATTACCTTCCCCTCAAAGCCTAAAGCCATTTTCAGACTTGTCCAATTCCTCAGCCCTGAGTTACTAAGTTACTTCCTGCACAGAGCCACCCACTCTAGACAGTTCACCCTTACAGAGCCAGCCGGCCTTTTCTATCTGCCTTCGTTCATAGCACGATGTCTTCAAGGCTGTTTCAACTTTGATAAAAACCATGTGACCCATTTTCATTTCTGTCATATGTGACTTTGGTGGAAGGGTAAGATAGCTAAGAAACTACAGTTTGGTCTAACCCAAATTCACAAAAGTTCACATGGCTGCTTCTATCTTTAAATTTAGAACTGTGGTAAATGCCCAGCTGGTTAAGAAATGTAAGACTTATATATTTTTATTGTATGTACATGTGTGAATGCCTGTGTATGTGCATGTGTATATGCACTATGTGCATGCCTGGTACCCTTGGATGTCAGAAGTATGTGTTGAGCTCCTGGAACTGGAAATAAAGTATGGAGATGCATGTGGGTGCTGGGAACCAAACCCCAGTCTTCTGCAAGAATAGCCAGTGCTTTTAACCAGGGAACCATCTCTTCAGCCTGAATTAGGAATTTTGATAAATGCTATGAGACAATCTTTTTATACATTTTATTTATTTTTGTACAAGGGTGTCCAGTTGTCCTGAAACCATTTATAAAAGATTATTCTTTCCCCTACTGACTTGTGTTAGTCAAATAAAGATCAGCCTTGTAAATAGAGCATTTTAGGAAACTACTGGAATTATTAAATAATGACAATTTCCTGGGAACTGTCTTGGAAGATGCTAAAAACCTAGAGTAGAGGGCTCACCCCTTTGAACACAGCGGCCTTGGCTGGGGCTTGGGAATGGGTTCCGTTCATAATCTAGACACAACTCAGACACAACTTTGTACATGCTGTTTTCTCTGCCTGAAACTTACTCAGATGTCTTTTCTTCCTTCCCAGGGTTTGTTGACTCTCCTGCTTTTCACTGACATCTGTCTAAAGTTTGATGCTTACCCATCTCCAACCTTTGCTGTCCCCATCCCTAGCTTCCGTTTACTCTGTACATGGTCATCTGACATATATATTTCCTTGTTTTCCATTTCTATCTCCCATCACACCTCATTACAGCATGATTAACAGAAATTAATTTTGTCCACTAGAGTTAAATCTAGCATCTAGAATTCATCAGCACTCTAACACAAATATGCAAATTATACAACACTTTACATAAATTATCAATCAGTAAGTGATAGTCATATTTTTGTTTTGAGAGAGGATCTCGCTAGCTAGCCCTGTACGTAGCCTTACTACCTAGACCAGAATGGTCTCAAACTCATGAAGATCCACTTGCCCCTACCTCCAAGTTAAATATATGTATCCCCATGCCCAGCTCATCATAGTTCTAGTGCCTAAAAGCTGCTCTTAATAAAAATAAACCTGCCAAGCCCTGGTGGTACATGCTTTTAATTCCAGCATTTGGGAGGTAGAGGCAGGCAGACCTCTGTGAGTTCCAGGACAGCCAGAGCTACACAGAGAAGCCCTCTCTAGAAAAACAAAAAGAAAGAAAAGAAAAAAAAAATAGACCTCAGCTGGGGTCTATTGAGAACTTGATATCTGTAAGCCAATCAAGACTTTAGACTGCTGTTCCCAGAGGTCACATTAAGGAATGTGACAGTTAAAAAAATCAGGGCACCACCAACAGGAAGTTGCTGAAATACAAAAGAATTAAGAGGCACTGCAAGATTAAAGGCCAGAGAAACTAAACTAGGAAGCTGCATTAAAAAGCAAGACAAAAAAAATGTATAAAAGGGAAGGGAATCAGAAGATCAAAATTCACAATCAAGGTCTTCACAGCTGACTCTTACTGCTGCTTTTTAAAAGTAGTTTATTAATGACAAACAACAGAAACCTGCCTAAGTAGAAAAACATCTTACCGAATCTGAAACTTTCCTAAAATCATTAAAGAGAATCTTTAAGAGTCTAAGTCTAAAGCCAGGCATGGTGACGCTGACCTACATGTAAGCATGGGGCTAGGGAGGCAAAGGCAGAGGGTTGCTCTAAGTCTGAGGCCACCCTGGAGTTCCCAACACAGGGTTATATAGTAAGACATTGATAAAAAAAAAAAAAAAGTCTAGTTTAAATGTTTGCCAGGAATAATGACACAGGCAATACAGAATGATCCAGTGAAGATATTGCCACAGTCCCTTCTGCAATGTCAAATCAAAATTTGTTATGCATGCTTCTCTTGGTGGAACCTAGGTCAAATGGCCACAGCTTTAGCTGCAATAAGAAAACAAGGTGGAATGTGGAAACTGAAGAACCTGAGAGAGGAAGTGCCCTTGCTGTGTCAAGGGCTCTGTCTGAGGCTTAATCTGCTCCAGAGTCCACTGAAGCTCTGAGCACGGTGGAAATCCGCCCCCTTTGCCATTACAAGTAGAAAGAGTGTTCTGTCCTTAGAGACAGCAGCAAGCCTAAATTACCACTTTGAGGTCTCACTTTGGAACTGTGGTCATATGACTCAGCCATGATAGTGAAGAAGGCACGCACGTCCCTGAGGCTGCTGTACAGAAGAACTGGGCAGTGTTGGCAGGCCACAGGTGCTGGAACCCAAGAAGCCGCTTGGGGATTTTTCTGGTCCCTCATCACAAAGCTCACAGTATCTTTCCCTACGATGCTTCTTCTTGAATTCACTTGGCACTTCTTCAGATAGCAGAAGAGGAATCTGTTTTGCTGCTGCAAGAAACTGCTGATAGAGAGCCTGAGGTTTAGACATTAGAGTTTTAAGGGTGAGAAGAGAAAACCATGAATTCCACTGTCTGCATTAGCTTTCAGAGGTTAAGAGAACCTCAGGAGGCATGCGAGCTGTGCTGTATGACAGTGATAGCTCAGCCTGGCTCCCTCCCACCATTCCACTGAAACTTCCACGCTTATGCCCAGGGATCTGCCTGCCTTTATTTTGCCGGGTTTCTTATCATAGAGCTGCTTGCTTTTTTCCCCCCAAAAATGTTTTCCTCTGGACCAACATTTCGCTCTCTCCTGGCCTCCTCTCCCCCTTGATAGGTCTCTCCCTGAGAGATCCTCTAATCTGCAATCCTTCAACAGATGTGTCTCTGCCATTTGTTCATTTTGCCAGACCCGGGTGACAATCACATTTTATGTAAGTACGTGTGCATATCTGCAGGTATGTGTGTGCATATGGATACAGTTTAGGGGTCTTGACTGCGTTTGTTTTCTGTCAGCTAAAGAATTTAAGAAGCTTGAAAAATCTTGAGTGCAACAGGTTACAGCAGAGCAATCTCAACCACCACCAACAGGAGCAGACACCATCAGCAGTAGAAGGAAGGTGTTTATTGGGCGTGAGGAAATGCATACATACAACAGAGAGACACAGAGGAGACGACCCTCTAAAAAGCCCAGAAAATCCATTCTCTTCTTGAGGGCTAGCGTGATCAAGTCTCTGAAGAGTTGGTCAGTTTATAGAAAGAGAGGATGGCTGACTGGCATGCAACTGTTATGTAACTCTTAACTTATTGGCAGAACTGTTACGTCCTGAGCTGAGCACCAGTCTGTCAGCAGGGTGCCTGCTGGTAGGAGACAAAAGCTGTCAGCAAGGTGCCTGCTGGTGGGTGACAAAAGCCTACAAGGTATTTGTTGTAAGCTGCCAGGCTTTTGTCTCAAGTCAGGAGAGTGAGGTAGAAGTTGGCCATCTTGGAAATTCTCCACCTTTAATTAGGTAGGGCCCTATCCCTACCAGGAGTCTCTCATATGTGTACCACGTGTATGCCTGGTGCCCATGGAGATCAAAAGGAGGCATCAGGTGCCCTGCAATTAGTTGTGAGCATCCATGTGGGTGCTACTAACCAAACCTGGGTCCTCTACACAAGCGGCACGTGCTCTTAACTGATGTTCTTTCTCTCTCTTAAACTTCCTTCCCTTCTTACAGCTCTGCCCCAACTCTGACCTTCCTCTAGAGAGCCATGCTTGCCTCTCTACCCTTGTTCTAGTCCCTCATCTCCCTTTTACAGGTATCTCAAACCCATCAGGTTCAAAACCAAGTTTATTTCATCGTCAAATCTGCTTTTTTGCTAGGCTTGGTGGCACACAACTTTAATCCCGGCACTTTGAAGGGAGAGGCAATTGTATCTCTTCTAGTTCAATGCCAGCCTGTTCTCCATAGCAATTTCTAGGACAGCCAGAGATACATAGAGAAGCCATGTCTCAAACAACAAAAATCTGCTTTTCTTGCCATCTTTTCTATTTTCCATTTCACACAATCACCCATAATCTAGTTACTCAAGCCATTCCAAAGACATCACAATCACTACCTTAGGAAAGGCCATCCCTCCTTTGACATTTGGCGTAGGCTAGTTTGAAAGTGTTCAGGCCACTACAGTCATTTTGATGCTCAAGCTGAGGTAGGCTCTGTTATGTAGCCCCTCACCCATTCCCCTGTATGCCATCTCAACACACTCACTGGTCCACCAATTTGACTTTGTGGTTATCCTTACTTTCATCTGTTTTTGTTCCCCATCATGGTCCCGCATAAAAGGAACACATTAGATGATTTCATAATTCCTGATTCTGAAAGATGAGCGTCCCTTGGAAAGGCCTCATGATCAGCAACTGTTTCAGAGTAAGAGTGGACATCTGTAGTACATCCAGATTCTGCATTCCAGTCACCAAAGCTTTCTATTGACTGCATAAATTGTATTCGTAGCGCCAAAAAAGAAGCGTGAATAGTCCTAGTGACAACGGGGGACATGCTAGAAGTATTTGGGTCAGATACCAAACAGGTATTGAAATTTGGTGTCTTGGTACCAATAGTTCTCCACTACTATAAATGTGGTATTTATCTTGGAGTCTGATTTACTTCTGGTCCTAAAACTCTAAACACTACTTTAATTACAACACAGAAAATTGCAAATCTGACTTCAAGTAATGCCTGTAAAAATGCACAGATGTATCTAGCTCTTACCTCATCTGCAAGGAGTCAGAACTCTTCCATGGAGGAGGTCAGGAACTGCTTTTAACAAGTCACCCAAGTGATTTCATAATTAGGTGGTTTTGAAAAAAAAAAAAAAACCTATCTACATCAGGGTTACAATAATACAAACCTGTTAGCCCCAGAGAGGAAATGGTTTGGAAAGAGGCAACATGTGAGATGGATGACTCAGACTCAGCCCAAGTCTCAGTTAGGAAAGCTACCATGTAACAAGGAAAGGTTAACTGAGCAGTTAAAGCTGCCGCGAGCTAGCATCCTTAGCTGCACTTGCCATACACGGATGGCTTGTTCCAAGACCTACTTTGTCTGCTTCACTTCCTTACCACTATTTGTAAGACGACATCCTCTGAAGACTCCCTGATAAGATGTTTATCTGCAGAAGGAATCCAAAGGATACCAGATGGGAACAAACTACTTACAGGTGCCAAGCTGATAGCACAGGATCAGATTCTGACCAGGTCTTTTCCCCTTCTTGAACAAATATGGAAATCCAACCACTTACCCAACATGGAAAGCCTCTTCAGCAAGCCAGCTTCTCGAATGGCAGCTGGACCATATTCCACTCCTTTTTTTTTCTGTGAATCATACAAACCCCACAGACATAAGAGAGGGTGAGGAAAGGAGCAGAAACACTTTGATACAGAAATCTCTGTTGCTACACTGAGTTCCTAACAGATTCCCATGCAAGCCTTTCACAGCATCAAAACTTCTAAGGCAGAGAAGGCTCCTCATTTCATTAAACGCTTAATGGATGGAAGAGGGCAGATTTCGTTCTTTGAAAGCAAATCAACCTTCTGAGTCCCTCACTGAGAGCCGGACTAAAGTCGGATCGGGGAAGGGCTCAGTGAGCTATGATCCCCGATGACTGAGAGTGTGTATCTGGCTGAACCTGGCGCCTCGCTCCCTCAGCAACAGCAGATTTCTTTCATTGAAGGCAGAACAAAGCCCCTGCGGTCCTCCCGCAGCTGCAGAGAGAGACCGGCATCTATTTCTTTCCAGGTTAATGCTCTTTCTGCAAGAATAGAACCTGAAGCCTTCCTTAATCCCCGGTCACAGTCTCTAACCTCCTCTCCGACAATTTCTCAACGATCCCCGTTTTGCCTTCTCCCGCTCCTCCATGGAATCCGCTCCCCTTTCCTTCCATTTATCACTCCAAACTGAAAATCCCTACCTCTCCGTCGTCCTGGAGGCCGCAGATGCTCGCCTTCTCGATGCCCACTTCCCTCTCGATGCCCAGTGCCCTCTCTCCTCCCTTGCCTTCCATCAGTCCCTCATCTCCATCTGGGTCGGGGGAAATCCCACGTGCGCTCCAGGTGCCGGCCATGGGATCCCGCGAGCTCTTCCCCACGTTTCCCCTCCTCCCTGCCCCACGAAACTCTCTAGGTTTAGTGTCCCGTCAGCTCGGGTCGCAGCTCTCACCTGTCCCCGAGAGAAAGGGGCTCCGACTATAGCTACGGAGTGGACGGATCTGGTCTGGACGCAAGGAATTTGCCCGTGGAGGAGACGGGAGACGCTGCTCCTCAGGAACATGATTGCCAGAGAGAGGAATCGCCCTAGGAGAAGAGGCTCGGTGCTACTCAGGACCTCGAGTGAGTGCAGCCTCCCACAGCTTCGCTGCTTCACTAGGCGAGCGCTCCGCCCTGTGACGTCAGCACCTCTCGGACACGCCCCCAGCCGGCCCCCGGTGCACCTTCTCAGAGGACCACAGCTCTCCAGGGCCTGGGGCACGCCCGCTGTTGAGTCACCAGTGGACCTGTCCTCTTTTTCCCTGGACACGCCCCCCGATGCCTAAGCCACGAAGGCGAATGAATACCATAAAGCCGCTGATCAGAGTGGCACCTGTGTGCTTTCCCGGGAAGCGCCGGTCCTTGCCAGGTTGGAGACCACAGAGGAACTTGAGAACTTGACAGCCCCAGGCGCTCTCTCTCCACTGAAGAGTATGCACTGGCAATGGTCTGGCCGCACCTGGGGTCATCTGCTAACCCACACCAAGCCAGCATCCATCTGCAGCTTTCTATCTCAAAGTTTAAAATCTTAGAAACATTTACCCCATCTTTGAACAGTCAGGACTCAGGGCTCTCTGAGTCTGGCTTTTTAAAGACTCACACCTGCTTGGATCTTGGGGGAAGTTAGAATTTACCAAGAAATTGCTTTCTAGGTGTTTTTAATTTTTTAAACAAAATTTTATTTCCTTCTCAGATTTTTTTTTTTATGTGTATGAGTGTTTTTGCCTGTATGTGTGTTTGTGCACCACATGCGTTCATGGTGCTCGGGGAAGTCAGAAGTGGATATAGGAGTTGCTGGAACTGGAGTTACTACAGACCTTTGTGAGCCACCATGTGAGTGCTGGGAATTGAACCCAAGCCATTTGCAAAAGTAACAAGTGCTCTTAACTGTTGAGCTAGCTCTCCAGCCCGTGTTCAATTCTTTACACGAACAATGAGAACACTGGTTACTAAAGGCCAAATATATCAACACATCCTGACTATTCTAAACTAAAAGCAGGCTAAAACAAGTCCTAAAATATCAAGGAGCTTTAATAGTAAATAGTGGCTGATGGTGCTGCAATTATGGACACACATTGCTCTTGCAGAGGACCTGAGTTTTGGCAGAGTTTTGTATTCACAGCCAATAACCCCATCTTCTGGGAAATCGGATGCTTCTTGCCTCCACAGACACTGCAAGCTAGGGGGGATAGAAGGATTTGAATTCATTGTTGTAAGCACAAGTTTACAGTATGAAAAAAATGAACATATTGAATGTTTCATACAGTGGCAAGATTGTCTAACATTGCATTCTTAACTGTGACACTGTAGCATGTAAATATCTAGACCTTGTTCTTTCCCAGATCCATTTTTATATAAATATCTGAAATGTATTTCACCTGCTGCCGATTGGTGTGCTTCTATCTAAAGTAGTTCAGCAGTCTCCATAGCAACACTAACTCTAAGTTGCTTGGTTTAAGGGCCTTTACTCTCAGGGATTCCCAGCATACTTGTTTCCCCCTGCTGGTTTAATAAACATCCTGTGCTCTTAGCAAACGCTGCCAGATATTACTAGACCTCGTGCCTGGCAAGGCTGTAGTTCTTTAAGTGTCTTTGCATTTTTTTATTGCTGAGATAAAACCGCATGACCAAACAACTTAGGAAAGTAAAGGTTTATTTCGGCTTTTAGTTCCTCGGCACAATCCATCTATCACTGAGAGAAATTAGGGCAAGAACCCGGAGGCAGAAACTGAAGCAGAGGCCACAAAGGCTTGCCGTTGGCAACCTTCCTTGCTCAGCCTGCTTTCTTATACAGTTCAGGCTAGCCTTAAACTCATAGCAATGTATGTATCTCTGCCTCTCCAGTGCTAGAGATTAAGGTGTGTGCCTCACCTGGCATGAGAATTCTTTTATGTCACCCCTGCTATTCAAAGTAAACAAAGTTTCAGGAGATCTGATGCCCTTATTTTAACCTCCATCTGCATACACACAGACAAATACACAAATAAAAATAAGTATACAAATCAAATACTTACTATTGACAAATCAAAAATTTTATGTTAAAAATAATTATTTGGCAGACATAATTTTACCATTTATTAAAAATTATGAGCTGGGCAGTGGTGGTGCATGCCTTTAATCCCAGCACTTAGTGGGCAGAGGTAGGCGGATTTCTGAGTTCGAGGCCAGCCTGGTCTACAGAGTGAGTTCTAGGACAGCCAGGGATACACAGAGAAACCCTGCCTCAAAAAAACCAATAAATAAACAAACAAACAAATAATATAAATAAATTAAATTAAATTAAAAATTATAGAGTGCTTTTGGGGCTGCTTCTAGGAATTTGGCAAGAATTTGACATGGGGTTGGGATGATGAAGTACATAGCTGAGAAATGTATTGTATTCCTTGTATCTTGGTTATCCTGATAAACCCCCAAACCCCTAAACATAGTGACCACAGGATTTTGTTTATTACCTTGTTTGATTATTTTGATTGTTGTCTTGTTCGTTCCTTGATTACTTTGTTTATGCCTTAGGACTGATCATTTTCTTTGTATGTACTGAGAATGTTATAAAAGCAGACTGGAAAAAAATAAACCTGCTTCAGCTTCAGAACTGGCTGGGGTCATGTTCTAGTGTTGTCTAATTGGCTTTTTCTTTTCAGTCCTCAATCCCTCCCTGGAGAACCTGTTGACTGACTGAGTTGGCTTGGTCAAAAAATTAAAGCAAAATTACATATTAATTAGATACATTGATTGTTTAATTTTACATAAAGAATTAAATCTTAGTTGCATATTTGATACTGCCTGTGAAGAACATTGTGTTAGTTAATTTTTTGTTATCTTCACCCAAACAGAATAAAAAAACAAAAAACAAAAAAAAAACCTCAGTAGAGGAATTTGGTTCTATCAGATCAACCTGTGGGCATGTCTGTAGGGCTTTCTGTTGACTAGATTGGGGTAGGAGGGCACAGCCCACTGTGGGTGGTGCTACTCCTAGGCAGGTGGCCCTGGGTTATATGAGAAAGCAACTGAGGGACCAAGGAGATAACTAAACGATTGAGAGCACTTGTGGGTCTTGCAAGGGCCAGATTTTAATTCCTAGCACCCGTAGAATGGGTTATAATTATCTGTAACTCCAGTTCCAGAGTATCCAACATTTCTTCTGACCTTCTCTGGTACCAGGGACACACATAGTACAAATACTTATATCCAAGCAAAACAACCATACACATAAAATAATAAAATAAATAATTCTAAAAAGAAAGAACGAATGATAGCTAAGCAAGCCATTAAAAGCAAAAAAACCAAGCAGCTTCTTCCCATGGTCCCTGCCCTGACTCCTCCACCCACCCACCCACCCACCCATCCCCAGTGATGGATCCTTTCTTCCCCAAATCGGTTTCTGGACTGGCTAATTTTATGTCAACTTGACACAAGCTAGAGTAATGCCTCCATAAGATTGGAGTATAGGCAAGTTTGTAGGGAATTTTCTTAATTAGTGATTGATGGGGCAGGGCCCACCCCATTGTGGGTGGTGCCATCCCTGGGCTGGCTGAGCAAGCCTGGGGAACAAGCCAATAGGCAGCACTCCTCCATGGCCTCTGAAGCAGCTCCTGCCTCCAGGTTTCTGTCCTGTTTGAGTTCCTGTCCTGATGACTTTCTTTGATGATGAGCAGCGACAGGGAAGTGTAAGCCAAATAAGCCCTCTCCTCCCTGACATGTTTTGGTCATGGATTTCATCATGGCAGCAGTAACCCTGACGAAGACTGTGCTGGTTAGTGTTTTATCACAGTGCCAGAGAATGGTAGGACAGAAATCCTCACCATTTTTCAGAGTTGATGCTTTGATTTTATGATTGCCAATGCTAAGGACACTGCTTCATATAAATATGGAGTACAAAACACCAAATGTACGGTTAGGCCCACATCAGTAACTGTTGGGAATTCTGTCCTAATTCCCAGCCAAAATTCATTGAATATATTTTCTGAAACTCAAGCCAGCAACTCAAAAATTTTTAAAGTCAAACATTCTAACACAATACATTCTAAAGATATAAAAATCACTGTAGTCTTTATGGACTACCTTTGGAGGAATTCTGGATTTTCAGAATGGAAAGGGGCTATAGGAGGAGACAGGACGGTAGAAAGAGACTGTGATCTGAGGTCCTTCTGATGTCCTTTAGTTCAAAGTAGTTACCATGCCAAGGTCCTACTCTGGGGATATTGTGCTCTGTGTTCCACATAGTTATCCCTTTAAACTCATAAAAATTTATTATTATTTTTATGTCTGAGATATTTTATCTAATCTTCTAAAGAACAAAATTGTGCAATTTAGAGGGGATTTTTTATTTTCTTCTTTTGACATAGCTGTGGTGCTCAAGCTAGCCCATCACTCCCATATGTAACCTAGGCTGGTCTTGAACCTGCTACCTTTCTGCCTCAACCTTCCCAGTGCTGAGATTACTCTTATTCCTGGCTTGCTTATTTATTTATGTATTTATTTTTGTAGTCCTAAGGATCAAACCTTACACATACTAAGCAAACATCCTTTTTTCTTTTCTCTTCTCTTCCTCCTCCTCCTCCTCCTCTGAAACAGTCTCTCTCTCTCTCTCTCTCTCTCTCTCTCTCTCTCTCTCTCTCTCTCTCTCTCTTTCTGTAGGCCTGGCTGGTCATTATGTAGACCAAGCTTTCCTTGAACTCAAAGAGATCCACCTGCTTCTGCTTCCCAAGTTCTGGAATTAAAGTCATATACCACTATGCCTGGTATGTTCTTTTTTTAAAGTAGCTTTATGAAATGGGGTAACTCAGACTGGAGAGACGGTTCAGCACTTACGAAAATTAGTTAATTTTCCCAAGGATCCAGATTCAGTTCCCAGTATCAACATGGTGGTTCATAATGTTCCTTCTGATGGCCAAATATTCCTTTTTCCTAGCTCATAGCTCTTTCAGTCCTTTGGTCTTTTGTTCTTGATTCTTTTATGTTTTATTGTGTTGAGACTCAGCTTTCCTATGTAGCCCAGGCAAGCCTTGAATTTACAACAGTCCTGTCTCTGCCTCCTGAGTTCTGGCTTATAGGTGAACCACCACACTAGACTCTTGAGCTTGACTCTTCAAGCACCCTTGGGACTGTCACTACACTCAGGCCCAAGTTCACATCCAGTTACTCATGTACAGTAGGCCAACTAAGTCAAAAGCAAAGGGCGGAAGTAAGAAAGGCAGCTCTATTTTACAGTTACGTGAGGCTGGGGCCAAGAGATAATTCAATGGTTAAAAGCACTTGCTATTCATGCAAGGAACTCATGTTGGTCCCCAACACCCAGTCAGTGGCTTACAACTCTCTATAACTCTTGTTCCATATACCATAGTGCACTCACATACATACAAGCAAAACACTCATACACATAAAATAAAAAGTTCTGAGTGGTCAGTGAAGAGCCAGTACTGATAGAGTAGCAGAAGCCAGAGGTCTCAAAACAGACCAGTGACTCATTGCAATGAGCATTTGGTAGTAAAGAAGTGTGGACAAAAGAGTACACTGTGACACATTGTGACACACTACAGCTTCCACAAACAAGATGTACTTTTCTTTTATTGTTGTTTTCATTCTACTTGAGGGGAGGCAGTAGCAAGGGAAGAGGGTGGATACAAAGTATTGGGATAGGGATACATGATGTAAAATTCACAAAGAATCCATAAAATGTTTAAAAAATAAAAATAAGTAACTGGCACACACCTTTAATCTCAGCACTCAGGAGGCAGAAGCCCGTGGATACCTGGGTTTGAGGCCTGGTCTACAGAGTGAGTTCCAGGACAGCCAGGGCTACACAGAAACCTATCTTGAAAACCCAAAATAAAATAAATAAATAAAAATAAAAGTTTAGATGCTGGAGAGATGACTTAGTGGTTAAGAGCATTTGCTGTTCTTATAGATGTCTAGGGAGAAGTCTTAGCATCCACATGGTGGCTTATGACCATCCAGGAGATCCTCTAGCCTCCATGGGTACCAGGCATGTTTGTAGTGCTCAGAGACACATGCAGACAAACATTCATAAATATAAAATAAAAACAGAATCTTCAAACAATACAAATATCTGGGACTGACAATGTGCCTTGGCTGTAGACTACCTGCCTAGCAACTGGGAAGCCCTGGGTTAGTCTCCAGCACTGTGTAAACCCAGACCTGGTAGCACATGCCTGAACTCCCAGTACCTGAGAGGTGGAGCCAGGAAGATGCAAAGTTTAAGGTCCTAGCCAGAGAGATGGCTCCACAGTTAACAGTGCTGGCTGCTCTTCCAGAAGTCTGGGTTTGAGTCCTAGCACCAGCGTGGTATCTAACAGCCACCTCTGCTAGCAGGGACTCTGAAACCATCTTCTGGCCTCTGAGGGCCATGCACGAGGTGCACACAGAGGGTCCTGTGGGAAAATATAAAATAAAAACAAATTTAGGACAAGGAAATTCAAAACTATCCTTGTCTACATAGTGAGTGTGAAGCCAGCCTGGGAATACATGAGACCTCATCGGAGGGAGGGAGAGCAAGCTCTTTTTCCACAGAGCCCATCTTGACAGGAAACGGTAGTTTATAATTACGGTTGGTGCTATTCCCAAGCTTCTCCCAGCAGATGATGGGCAATCACAGAACTGGGGTGGGGAGATGGATACCATCCCAAAGCAAGTGGGCATATGATGCATATTCAACCCTTACCAACCTAGTTATACCATATTTTTCAGGTTTTTTTTTTTTTTTTTTTTTTTGAATCTCAAAAACAAAGGTCATCATTTCTTAAGCTGTTCTTATCCCTGGTTCGTTTGCATCTGTGCTGCTTATATCACAAAAGTTGGCCGGATGGGAGAGCTGCCCCAAGGCCAAATCCATATGAAGGAATGAGAACATGCATAGTGCCCCACTCCAGTTCTACACTGTCAGCTTGTCCATTTCTGTCATTTGGCACAGAGGCAGGACTAGGACTCTGAGTTAGAGCGAGGCCTGGTGGGGCTTGGGTGTCCTTGACTATTTGATGACAAGTTCTTCCATGTCAGTCATGAAATACCTTATCACAGATCATATGTGATCATTCGGGTGATTTGGGCTGCATTTGATTCACGTGTACTTGACCAGAGAATCACACCCCAGGTGGTCTGGAAACCTGAGCGCCCAGGCCCATCCGTTACTCCGAGTGTCTTGGGGCACCCTGGCCACTCTCCATCCATTAGTACAAAGGTTTTGATTTACTCTGAACATTTTGCTAGTAATAAAAATCCACCTTGAGTGGTGAAATAAGCCAACACAAATAGTCCTTGTTGGTATTAGCTTTTCATTTAAAAAACCATACACTTGGAACTGGAAAGACGGCTCAGAAGCTAAGAGCAGTGACTACTCTTGCCGAGGATCTAGGTGAGGCCACCAGCACCTATGTGGTGGCTCACAACCATCCAAGACTCCAGTTCTAGAGGATGTGGCACCCTCCTCTGGCTTGCCTGGGCACCAGACATACACATGTGGTGCACAGACATGCCTGCAGGCAAAACATTCATGCGTGTGAAGTAAGTAAATCATTTAAAATCATATTCCTATTTCTCAAATAGACATTATGCATACTATAAATGTAGCCTCCCCTGTCATTTCCTGCTGCATCCCAGTCTCCTTGGTATTATATTGAATTACTGTTACTTTATGCACCAAGTAGTTTTAGCATATTTCCCATCTTCTTTCCTAAACTTTTATTTATTTTTTGATATTTTTTTATATTTGTTCCTAGTCAAGAGATTCTAGATGACAGACTCATTCATCTGATTTAATTTAATAATTACTTCTAATTTTTTTTAAACCACTAGGAGCTTTACTTTTAGAAATATGCCAACACAAAGTATCTCTCTAAATAGTAATGTTTTTGCTTTTTAACCCTGCTTACGTGGACAAATGAAATAAATCCAGACAGAGTTTTAAGAGAAGTAAGCCTTTATCTCCATCTTTCTCAAATTAAACAGGCTGACTTGGTTGCTTTGAGGGGATTAGTCGAGGAGGCCAAATCCCATACTCTTATCTGATTTCCTTGCTTCAGCCTTGGCTGGGACTGCAACAGCAGCAGGAGCAGCCGTGGCGGCAGTAGCCACAGGGGAAGCAGCAGTAAATACAGATGGATCAGCCAGGAAGGCCTTGACCTTTTCAGCAAGTGGGAAGGTGTACTGAGTCTCCACAGACAAAGCCAGGACCCGCTTGTACCCAATGATGATGGAGTGTGGCACCAAGGCGACAGTTGGGTACTCAATCTGCAGATAGTCGCTAGCCACATTGCAGGCGCTCTCTAGGAAGAGTGCAGGGTCTGCTCTGTGATGTCCAGCACTTCAGGGTTATAAATGCTGCCATTGTCAAACACCTGCTGGATAATCCCCCCAAAGGAGAAGGGGGGGATGTTCAGCATGTTCAGCAGTATGGCTTCACTGGCTTCTACCTTGTCTCCAGTTTTTATCAGCTGCACATCACTCAGAATTTCAGTGGTACCTCTGGAGATTTTAGTGGTGATGCCTAAAGCTTAGTAGAAAGAGGTCTTCTCAGGCAGGCCCCAGACCAGTGTTCTGAGCTGGCACTGTGACCTCACATGGGGCAATGGCACCAGCTCGAGCCGCAGCTGGCACCTTATTAGCCAGCAGCATATCCCTAATCTCAGTGAGGTCCTCCTTGATGAACATGAAGCCCACCTTCCCCCGGATGCTGGGTTGTTCTCTAGGTGTCCTCTGATGGCCTCGCACATCGTGGTGTTCTTGCCCATCAGCACCCCAGCCTTCCCTTGGAGGGGCATGCAGATCTGCCACATCTGCTTGGAGCCCACATTGTCCGCTCCCACAATGAAGCATTTTGGGTAATCATCCAAAAGTTGGATGATCTTAAGGAAGTAGTTGGACTTCCAGATCACCCTGTCTTCCCTGGGCATCATGGTGGTGCATCAGGGATTGCCACACAAGGTTTAAAGACAATGTCACTCTAACAAGGATGCCTGGCAAGAGCAAAAGAGGCTCCAAATTTAAATATTATAGCTTGTTAACATTTAAATTCTTTAGAAAATGCAAATAAATATAGAACATTTATTAAATATGGATGTCAAAGGACAAGCTTACATGGTAGACCTTAATTTCTACTTTTTTTTTTCTTTTTTGAGAAAGAGTCCCTTTTGTTGCTCACGACTGCATATGGCAGACTAGCTGGCAGGATATCTCCTGTCTCCAACCCCACATCTCACTGCAGAAGCAACAGAGTCACAGACTTGGTGCCATGCTAGACTTTATGTGCATTCTGGAGCTGTGATCTCATAACTTTACCTTCATGGGGAAAATGCTTGTCCACTAAAGTCGTCTCCCCAGCCCCAGTCACAGGGATGCTTATTGTTATTATTTACTTATTCGGTTTTGTTTTTTATTTTTTCGGTCTTTGTTATTTGTTTTTTAGAGCACATGCCACAGCATGTCTGTGAGTCACAGAACAACTCTGGGAGGCTGTTGTTTTCTTTCCACTGTGTGGGTCCTGAGGTTGAATTCAAGTCACCTGGCTCAGGACCAAGTGCCTTTAACCACTGACCATCTTGCTGGCCCTTCCCCCAGGCATGGTTTCAATTCAAACCAAAACATTGTCCTTCCATGCAAGGGGATAGCTAGCTAAAGCAGATAGGAAAAACACTTTCATCAAAGTAGCTTGAAATTGGACAGTGGTGGTGCACACCTTTAATCTCAGCACTCAGAGGGTAGAGACAGGCAGATCTCTGAGTTCAAGGCCAGGCTGGTCTACAGAGTACATCCTAGAGCTATACAGAGGAAACAGTGGAGAGAAGGAGAGAAGAGAGAGAGAGAGAGAGAGAGAGAGAGAGAGAGAGAGAGGGGGG